>PITA01020342.1:0-35120 GCA_004023965.1 Spilogale gracilis
AAAAAAAAAAAACTGGTGGATAAGGTTGGTGGACAGTACCAAAGTCAACTTCCTGGTTGTGATATTTATCAACAAGATGTTGCCATAGGGAGAAACTGGGTGAAGAATACACTAGATCACTTTGTATTATTTCTTACAATGGTATGTGAATCTACAATGACCTAAAAATAAAAAGATTAAAAGAATAAACTCTGAAAAATTTACCACAGGGGAGGTGGGTGGGGAGATGGGTGAAATAGAGGAAGGGGATTAAGAGGTATAAACTTCCAGTTATAAAATAAATAAGTCACAAAAGTGAAAAGTATAGCACAGGGAATACAGTCAATAATATTGTAATAACACTATATGGTAACAGATGGTAACTACACCTCCCAGGGCAAGCAGTGACTAATATACAGAATTGTCAGATCACTAAGTTGTGCATGTGAAACTAATATAACACTGCATGTTAACTATACTTCAATAAATATAAATAAAAATTAAAAAAGAAAAAAGACTAAAAATTTAAAGTCATGAAATGCAAATCATCATAATCACCATCATAATATAAATTGGCACCATAAGACAGTGGTACAGGGAAGTATAAGCTCCCTGTGCTTGTTCTTAGTGACAACTGCTCTCTTGCTCTGGGAAGCAGTACCGAGTATGACCATACATTTTTTTTCCCAAAGAGAAAATTGGATGGCCAATGTTGAAGAGGTTACTGCGTTTCAGGTCTCACATTTAGGTCTTTAATCCATTTTTAGTTTATTTTTGTGTGTGGTGTTACATAGTGGTCCAGGGGTGCCTGGGTGGCTCATTCTGTTAAGTGTCTGCCTTTAGCTAAGATCATGATCTCATGGTCCTGAGAGCCCCGCATTGGGCTCCCTGCTCAGTGGGAAGTTTGCTTCTCCCTCTGCCTCCTGCTCTCCCTTCTTGTGTTCTACCTCTCTCTTTCTCAAATAAATAAATAAAATCTTTTTTTTTTAAATGGTCCATTCTTTTGCATGTTGCTATCCAGTTTCCCGATACCATTTGTTGAAGAGACTACCTTTCTCCCACTGGATATTCTTTCCTGCTTTGTAGAAGATCTATTGACCAAGTAACTGTGGCCTTATTTCTAGGTTTTCTGTTCTGTTCCATTGATCTATGTGTCTATTTTTGTGCCAATACCATACTGTCTTGCTACAGCTTTGTGATAGGAATTATGATGCCTCTTTGCTTTGCTTTTTCACGACTGCTTTGGCTATTCAGGATCTTTTGTGGTCCCACACAAGTTTTAGGATTGTTTGTTCGAGCTTTCTGAAGAATGCTGTTGGTATTTTGATAGAGACTGCAATAAATGTATAGACTGCTTTGAGTAGTAATGGTAGTATATTTTAACAATATTTGCTCTTCTAATCTATATCTGTCCATTTCTTTGTATTGTCTTGAATTTATTTTTCTTTGATTTTCCTTTTATGTCTAATCTTATTTGTTACTCTTAAAAAATCTTATTTTGGGGGCACCTGGGTGGCTCAGGTCATGATCCTGGAGACCCAGGATCGAGCCCCACATCGGGCTCCCTGCTCGGTGGGAAGCCTGCTTCTCCCTCTCTCACTCCCCCTGCTTGTGTTCCCTCTCTTGCTGTGTTTCTGTCAAATAAATGAACAAAATATTTTTTAAAAAATCTTATTTTTGACTGGATTCAGCCTTAAAGGTAGAAGCTCTCAGAGAGGACTGCCTCTGTCTCTTGGCAATCTATTCCTGGAATTTTTCTTTGGCCTCCTTCATTCTCTTGGCCAAACGTTTAATATACTCTGCAGCCTCTTCCTTATTTTTCTTAGTGTGCTGTTTCTGCAAAACAATACTCTGACATTTGTGTTGGAAGACACATGGAGTAACAAGATGCTGGATCTTGGGTGCTTTAGTTCTAGGTTTCTTAACTTCTTTGTTCAGGGGCTTTTTCATACCATACTGGTGGAAATCATCTTTCTAAAGACTGAAAAGTTTGTGGATTCTGCTAGCTTTTTTTGGGCCCCAGGCAACGAGGCAGAGTAGTATCAGTGAGTCCAGGAATATCCTTCTCCCTTTTCTTTTCTTTTTTTTCTTTTTTTTTTTTTTTTAATGACCAAGATGAGAACACGGAGACTGGCATCCACAATGCTATCCCAAACATTAGCACTTGCTTCCTTCAGTCCTCCTAGGTATGTAGCAGGAACGCTCCTTACTTACTCAGCAGCACACAGACATGGCCATGGGTCAAGACACCCTGTTTCTTGGGGAAGCCTTGTCATCGCCACCACTGATTTGGGCCACATAACCTTTCTGTTCTTCATCCAGAACATCAGCAGCAACTTCTGTGGCCATATGCTTCTTATAAAATATGTGAAGTTTCCATTCATCCTCCACTTCAATGAGTTTCTTGCAGCCAGCAGCTGGGAAAGAGATGTTCAACTTCACCCTGAAGCAGCTGACCACCTTTGAGGTGACAAAGAGCCATCTTGAATTTCTTCATCAGTATTTTATAGTTTTCAAAGTACAGGTATTTCACCTCTTTGGTTAAGTATATTCCTAGGTATCTTTTTGTTTTTAGTGTAACTGTAAATGGGATTGATTCCTTAATTTCTCTTTCTGCTACTTCACTATTAGTATACAGAAATGCAACCAATTTTTATATGTTGATTTTGTATCCTGAGACTTTATTGGATTTATTTATAAGTTTTAGCAGTTTTTTTTGGTGAAGTCTTTAGGGTTTCTATATATAGTATCATGTCATCAGTGAATAGTGAAAATTTTACTTCTTGTTGATTTGGTTGCCTTTTCTTTTTGTTGTCTGATTGCTGTCACTAGGACTTCCAGTACTATGTTGAATAGAAGTGATGAGAGTGGACATCCCTGTCTCATTCCTGACCATAAAGCTCTTGGTTCCCCTCTGCCACTTAGGGTATTAGTTGTGGGGTTTTTTTATAAATGGCCTTTATATGTTGAGGTATGATCCCTCTAAATTTACTTTATTGAGGGTTTTTAATCATGAATGGATGTTGTATTTTGTGAAATGCTTTTTCTGCATCTACTGAAAAGATCACATGGTTCTTATCCCTTCTTTTATTAGTGTGGTATATTATTGATTTGCAAATACAACTGCCCTTGCAAGCCACGAATAAATCCCACTTGATCGTGGTGAAAGATTTTTTAAAATGTATTGTTGGACTAGATTTGCTAGTATTTTATTGAGAACTTTTGCACCTATAGTCATCAGGGATATTGGCCTGTAGTTCTCTTTTTTAGGGGCATCTTTATTTAGTTTTGGGATCAGGATAATGCTGTCCTCATTAAATGAATTTGGAAGTTTTCCTTCCTTTTCTATTTTTTGGAATAGTTTGAGGAGTTGGCATAAATTCTTCTTTAAATGTTTGGTAGAATTTGCCTGTGAAGTCACTTGGTCCTGGACTTTTGTTTGCTCGTTTTTGTTTTTGTTTTTAAAGATTTTATTTATTTGACAGAGAGAAGCACAGCTAGAGAGGGGAACACAAGCAGGGGGAGGGAGAGAGGGAGAAGCAGGCTCCCCACTGAGCAGGGAGCCCGAAGCGGGGCTCGATCCTGGGTCTCCAGGATCATGATCTGAGCCGAAGGCAGTCGCTTAACCAACTGAGCCACCCAGGCGCCCCTGTTTGCTTGTTTTTTGATTATTGATTCAATTTCTTTGCTGGTTATCAGTCAGTTTCTATTTCTTCCTATTTCAGTCTTGGTAATTTATATGTTTCTAGGAATTTACCCATTTCTTCTTGGTTGTCTTCTTGGTTTCTTCTTGGCTGTCCAATTTGTTGGCATATAGCTTTGCATAATATTCTCTTATAATTGTTTATATTTCTGTAGTTATTTATTTCTCCTTTCTAATTTGTGATTTTATTTGGGGGTCCTTTCTTTTTTCTTTTTGATAAGTTTGGCTACAGGTTTATCAATTTTATTAATTTTTTTGAAGAACCTGCTCCTGGTTTCATTAATCTACTCTTTTCTTTTTCATTTATTTTGGTTTCTGTGTCATTTATTTCTGCTCTAGTCTTTCTTTCCTTCTTCTAGCTTTAGGGTTTGTTGTTCTTTTCTTGCTCCTTTAGGGGGTTATGTTGTTTATTTTTTTATTGCTCGAGATAGGCCTGTATTGCTATATATTTCCTTCTTAAGACCACTTTTGCTACATCCCAAAGATTTTGAACAAGTGTGTTTTCATTTTTACTTATTTTCATATATTTTTTTTATTTTTTTATTTTTTTAAAGATTTTATTTATTTATTTGAGAGAGAAACACAGCTAGAGAGGGAACACAAGCAGGGGGAGTGAGAGGGGGAGAAGCAGGCCTCCCGCCGAGCGGGAAGCGCGATGCGGGACTCGATCCCGGGTCTCCAGGATCATGACCTGAGCTGAAAGCAGTCGCTTAACCAACTGAGCCACCCAGGCGCCCCAATTTTCATATATTTTTTAAATTTCTTCTTTTACTTCCTGGTGAACCCATCCATTTTTTAGTAGCATCTTATTTAATCTCTACGTATTTTTGGTCTTCCCATACTTTCTTGTGGTTGACTTCTAGTTTCATAGCTCTGTGGTCAGAAAAGGTGCATGGAATGACTTCAATCTTCTTGTATTTGTTGAGGCCTGTTTTATGGCCTCATGTGTGATCTATTCTGGATAATGATCCAAGTGCACTTGAAAAGAATGTGCATTCTGCTGTTTTAGGATGAAATGCCCTGAGTATATCTGTTAAGTCCATCTGGTCCAATGTGTTATTTAAAGCCAGTGTTTCCTTGTTGATTTTCTGTTTAGGTGACCCATCACATTGATATAATAGGGGTGTTAAAGTCCCTTACCGCTATTTTATTATCATCATAGATTAGTTCCTTTATATTATTATTATTTTATGTATCTGACTGCTCCCGTGTTGGATGTATACATATTTACAATTGTTACACCTTCTTGTTGGATTGTTCCCTTTATTATTATATAGTGCCCCCCCCTTTTTTTTAAGATTCATTTATTTGAGAGAAAGAGTGAAGGAGGGGCAGATGGAGATGGAGAGAGAGAATCCCAAGCAGACTCCACGCTCAGCATGAAGCCCGATGCGGGACTTGACCTTTAGGTCTAAAATGAGTCACTGGGGGCGCCTGGGTGGCTCAGCTGGTTGAGCGACTACCTTCGGCTCAGGTCATGATCCCGGAGACCTGGGATTGAGTCCCACATCGGGCTCCCTGCTCTCTGGCTGTGTTTCTCTCTTGTCAAATAAATAGAATCTTTAAATAAATAAATAAAATGAGAGTCACTCATAGGTAACATATGGATGGGTCTTGACCCCACAATCTTCAGTAAGAAATTAATCTACACTGTGATCCATTATACATGTATGCGAGTGTGTGCACACACACTCATGAACAGGTTACACAAAATGATAGTCACCCTTTGTATGGTACATGCCCATCATTTCTCTTTTATTCTATTTCACTTTTTTTAATGCTGGTTTTTATATACTAAATTGAGTTCACAATCCATTACTGGGTCCTGACCTATAGTTTAGAACAGAGATGTACAACACATTTGGAGACATGTTCTTATATTTCTTAAGTTAATCCATGTGGAATTGTAAAATTCTAAGAAACAAATATATATTCCAGCAGAAATACAAAAAAGATTTCTCTTTCCTGGCACATATAATATGTGAAGAGTTGAAAATCATTCTGAAGAATAAAACAGGTGGACATCTGAGTCACAGCCACTTGGAATGCAGATAAACAAAAAACAGAAAGTCTCTGAGGGAGCCCAAATAAAGAGTGGAAGGAACTTACTGGAACTCAGCCAATCTGCCTAGTGGCAACAGGAGACTTGAAATATCAATGCCGTGAAACCAGCTCATTTTCCTTTTGCTAAATGAAATGATTAAAAGATTCCCGGGGTTGGGGCGCCTGGGTGGCTCAGTTGGTTAAGCGACTGCCTTCAGCTCAGGTCATGATCCCGGAGTCCTGGGATCGAGCCCAACATCGGGCTCCCTGCTCGGCGGGAAGCCTGCTTCTCCCTCTCTCACTCCCCCTGCTTGTGTTCCCCCTCTGGCTGTGTTTCTGTCAAATAAATAAAATCTTAAAAAAAAAAAAATACTCCCAGGGTTATGGTACCTGGCGAGTGTAGCCAGTTGCGTGTCCAACTCTTGGTTTTGGCTCAGGTCATGATCTCAGGGTCATGGGACTGAACCCCACATCAGGATCCATGCTCAGCACAAAGTCTGCTTAAGATTCTCTCTCCCTCTTCCTCCTCCCTACCCACCCTACCCTGTGCTGTCTCTCTAAAATAAATAAATCTTAAAAAAAAAAAAAAAAGACGCTTGGAGTTGCAAAGAAATTTAAAATACCAAATCCTATTTTCTCCCATCAGATGACAAGAGGAAATCAGCATTTCCTTTGAAAATCTGAGCACTGACTTTGGTCCTATCCCAAGGAGTTACCTTCGATTAGAAAGAGGAGAAAAACAATTTCACTTAAACACCGTTCGAACTTTTTTTTTTCCAAACAATTACCTGACTTTTATTAGCCAAGGGAGAGCAGCTTGAAGAGAAGTAACATAAGATACATCTTCAGAGTCCTTAAGTACATCACGTATTTACAATTTAAGTATCATTTTTAAAAGGCCACTATCAGTTCACTTAAAAGTACCAACTTATATCACAGACCCACTTATCAACTAAGTTAATGTCCACTGTCCTCGGCTCGGGAGACTGTCCTTTGTATCTGATCTTGGTCTGAAATGGCATCAGAAAGGATGCTGTTCAATGGTTTAACGTTCACACCTTGAAGGTAAACACAGCTCTGGAGGCAGGTGCTCTTCTTCAGGAAGATTTCTACGTGGCTACGTGGCTTTGGATGTCTGTCCCCCTCCTTCCTGGTGACATCCATGCCATCAACAGCCAAACAGAAGAGAAGCAAAAGCTCGTGAACAGCTGATGCAGTGGCAGTTTTTGAGGGGAACATGCTTCAGTCTGGTAGGGAATGGCTTGCTGGAGCCTCCCTCCTGGTGGAGAGCTAGTCACCCAACATTTATGGGGTCCTCTGGTGGAGGTGACAACCCCCAGGGCCTATAAGTTCAGAATGTGCTTTCAAGCAGGCAGTGACATCCACACCCGGTGGGACAGACCTCCTGGGTCCGAAACCACTCCATCATGTGGCTAGTGTGCCCACCATGCCCGCAGGTCAGGCAGAAATTGGATGATCCTCGTACTGCCACGTGGCAGATGGCACACTGGAACGTGAAGCCCTTGCAGATGGCACACTGTGTGCCCCGGACCTCGCTCCGGCAGTGGCTGCAGTACACACCGAACTCTGCAGGTGGGTGGAGGTGGCCAAAACAAGACACACGGAAGGTTAGTTCTGCCGAAGGAAACTGAGCACAGTGAGTGAGAATGATGTCTTCATCTTAAGAGTCTGCAGGGACTCTATTCCAACAATGATTTTTTTTTTTTTTTTTTAAACAGCAGATGCCCTTCTTCCACAATCTCGCTAAGTCTTACAAAGACACACTGCTGTCACTGTGGGCTGGGTGCAAGGGGATGATGCAGGAGATGCCTGGTTGTTGGGAGGCTTGGGGCGAAAAGCCCAGGTGATGGCTACGTTTCATCTTCTCCTACGCCAATGGCTGCAGGGGCCTGGCTCATAGAGGCGGTCACCAACTGCTGGTTGACAGAACTGAAGGACTCAGTGACACTCGGCAACAGCTCATCTATGTCAACAGACTTCCCTGCTTGTACACCAATGACCATGTGGCACAGAAGCACCGGATCCCCAGCTCCTTGGAAGAGACCCCGAGGGCTAAGCCCACCACCCGTACATCCTAGCACACCTCAGGCACGACCCTGAGTCTGGGCGGCCTGTGTGGATCGCCTGTCTCCCCTGCCCAGCTTCCAGTGTGCTGGCCCAGGAACAGACCTCCCCATGGCCACACACTCTCCCCTGACGCCCTGGGCACCTGGCCCTGCCTGGTGCCTGCCACCTCTGGCGGCCTCCGGAGGAAGGGCTGCCTCCGTCTGGAGTCCCGAGGAACACCGGGGCAGCAGCGGCAGACCCGCTCCCCATTACTGCCTCCAGACCGTCCCCTCTCCCCTGGAGGACATGCACCTGGCTTCGCCACCCTTGCCTCTTTTCTGTCCTCACCTATGGCCGTCTGGACACACATTCCCAAACCCTGTTCCCTCAGGACTTCTCTTCTTGGTTCTCACTCTTCTCATGACCCCAGTTCTTGGCACCATCCCTGGTGCCTTTAAAACCCACCCCCCAAGCCTCTGCACCCCCGGCCTCCCCGGCATGTGCTGCCTTCACCCTTTCTGGCGAGACCCCCTGAGGCCAGCTTGAATGACATGGGCCAACATTATCATCATTTTTTTGCAAGTCTCTCCAACTCTCTCTCCATGGTACAAACTAGCAGACCCTCAGGCTGATGAACGCTATTGGCTGTCTCCTCCATGTCTGCCCCCAGCATTCCTGAGGGAAGGCACGCCAGCAAGATGTGCTTCTCACACAAATACATGACAATCAACCAGCAGACTCCCAGGGCTGCACAGCGGAGGCTCTGCCGTTTTCCCAGTGGCGCCTCTTGCCTCCACCACAGCCGCGAGCTCCTGCACACCCCCTGCTCCCCTCTGGCAGCTGCTGGCCTCCCCTCTTCCCTGAGAAAAGAGAAGCCTTCATATCCAGCTACCAGACCTTCCAACTTCCCTGCCTGTTCGTCTCCTTCCACCTCCCATGACACAGGAAGGCCCCTCCCGGGATCTCCGTCCATCCCGCTGCCTTAGGACCAAGGACACTCATAGAATGACACTTGGTAACCAAGGAGAAATTCTATGATAGTCCTAGTTCAGGTAAATCCTGAGACCAATTAGACTGGTTTGATAAGTTTGGTGAAAAATAACCATCTCTTATCTATCTATGCACAACTTTTTTATGTTAGGTTAAGGCTTTGGTTTATGTTCTGGTGAAAAGCCTAATTAGTTTAAATTTCTTGAATTTCCTTCACTGGTTTTACTGGCTGGACAAGATTCAACCTTTAAAATTATGAGACTGTAAAAACTGTGCATGCAATAAATTGAATTATGACTCTAAAAAAGGGTTGTTCTTTGACACTTGAGATAACTATAAATGTAAACCTAATTATTCTCTAGATCTAGCTGGGTAAAATTATTAAAATGTCATCTCCCTTAAAAACTCAGTATGTCATTAGTAACTGTGTTTCTCCATATTATGTCTACTTAAATGTGATCTCTAAAATCATTATTAACTTTAAGACCTAAACTAATATTTCATTTAGTTAATTAATCATTTGGGGGGATATAGCCACTTTCTAAGAGGATATAAATTCACAAAGATAGGGAATACAAAAACACTAAGTCACTAAGCGTAATTTTAGTATTTCTCTCTTGCCTCTTAGACTGTTCTACATAATGGAATGACCATTAGTTGAGAAGGACAAGCACATATCTGGGCCATGCTGGTGTATAAACTAACTTCTGCCACATGTGGAGACACAAAGGGATGTAGAGTTTGTGTGAGATCACGAGCTGTCATGGTGTCTTTTCCAGCAACACTGACAAACTTGGGGAACAGGTAGAGGCTTTCCACATGAAAGCCCGCAGAGGCAAATGGAGCCACTTGGTTCCTAATCGACAAACTAATAAGGACAATAAAAATATGTCTGGCACGTAAATGATCAAATTATGATCCCAAGAGCTTTATGAATCCCCAGGCAGAAGCCAGCTCCCAAGGCTTAGTGCCATATGGCCCTACACACGGAAGAGCTCTACGTACAATTGCCATCAATTACATAAATGTAAATAAAATCAGCCAAATAAATAAGACTTTAAATTAATAAATGCAGAAGCAGAAGACAGCGGAATAAAAGTTAAGTGAGCAGACGCACGCCGCTGGGGCAGGATTTGGGGGGCAGGCCACACACCTCACCTGTGCCGCCATAAGGACCAAGCACCACATACCACAGTGGAAAAAAACAAAATCAAAAATCATCTTGTAATGGAGATGGTTTATTAAAAAAGTTTTCTGTCTAGCACTATCCCCTCAAAATAAATAAAGCCTCGACCCCTTTCTATAAATCTAACTTCTCACATGAAAACAATTTTCTCCCTAAACTTTGCTGCTGATATGGGATGACCCTTGCGGATGTGAAGAGACCAAGAGGAAAAGTGCTGCTTTTCCAGCAACGTAGAGACTAACTGTAGCCCTGGTAGCCCTGGAGCATTTTTCTTGCAATATCTGCTGTTTGCTGGATTTGAGCAGTCCAATTCTTCCAGAGTGCTCACTAATAGAGATGAAAATACGAAATGCTTCTGTCTGTGAGTCTTTCATAATCCCTCCCCTTTGAAATCTTGCAATACTGTTTGCAATGGTATTAGGGGGCTCATGATTCATTCTTCAGGATCACTAAAGTCTCCATGAGTTCCTGTTTTACTTTTCTGATTGCAGACTTTTTGACACCACCCCCACAAAAACCACACCTTGTGTTCCCTTATATGGCCAACAGAACTTGGCATGATGCTTATAATAGATACCAGTAAGAGCACAACGTACCAGTTACCTATCTCTGGGATTCTTACATATTCCTGCAACTAAATGACAAATTGCCCCTTAGTCTCTCTGATACACTTCCATGCACTCAGATGCTCTGAAAAATGCACCGCCCGAATAGCATTTTGCATCTTTGCATTTCCCCAAGTACATACACCAAAATAATCCATATTAAAACAAACCTTGTTATTCGATACTTAAGTCTCTGTATTACTCTGGCTCATTTGTTTTTTAAGATTTTAAGTCATCTCTACACCTAACATGGGGCTCGAACTCACAACCCCAAGATCCAGAATCACATGCCCCACTGCCTGAGCCAGCCAGGTGCCTTGTTTGGGTTTTTTAATTGAATCTGCATACATACACCTTAAAGAGTCAAATAATGCTATATGTCTGATTAACAAAATCAGCATTCCTTTCCACCCCCTTGCCCATCACTCCTGGGAGGAAATCCTTCCAACTCATTTAACGTTTTTTTCCTACCTTCTATCTCCAAACATCCCTTTATGAAACTAATTCTTAATTTCCACATTTAAGCATTATCTCAACTTTCCCATGGAAGCTTCTTTTGCTCCCCAATCCCTTAGCCACACACACACCCCATCCCTCTTCTTCCCCACACAGTTCCATTATTACTTGGTTAGATCAGTGTTCTGTTTTTCCATCATCTATCTAGGTGAACGTTACTCAAGCCAACCCATGTACCATGACCACTTTTCCTTTCTTGCACGCATGGATTTTCTCAGTAACCATCCTGTTGTTTTTGTTTGCTTAGTTTGCTTATCAGAATTCAGGTGCAAACCTCCTCTCAAATACCTGAATCTCTATAAACAGACTGGACGCTGAAATCCACTAGCTATTTTTCTAACTTTCTCTTCTTGGAGATGACACTCCTCAGCTCCAACGTGGAGGGATCTGTCTCTCGGTCAGCTGTGTGCCTCTCCCTTGACCATCCTCCTGACTCCCTGCCTTCCGGGATAGGTGGAAGGTCTTCCTTCATTCACTACACTAGGTGCCTGGTGGGCCCTTTCAATCTGGAAAGCTGTCTGCCTTCTCTGGAGAACAAAGATTCCCGATTTTCTGCTGCGATAGAGGAAGGCTCATAACCTGCCCTGCAAACTAGGAGCAGGGATGTGGGGACCCTAAAAAAGCCATCAAACAATACTCCTGTTTTTAGTCTCACCTTCATGCCAAGCATCACCAAATTGTGAGCCACTGGTTGGGGGGGGGGGTCTGTCATGTGTGGAACTGTTTCTCTGCCTGTCAGTTCCAGCCCTGTAAAATCAGTAACCACAAAGCTATCTACCTCCCTGGTCCCAAATGCTATCAACAACATGATTTTCTTTGCACGGTTATACCTTTTCAGGAAAGCTCTGGATAGATGCTTGGTTGAGGGGTCCGGGGGAGAGAGGACATTGCTGTGTGCTCAGACCACCCTCTCTGGTGATCCTCCCCCTCACCCGTTAAAACCCTTCTCTTAGCTCCTTTCAGGTCGCACTCTTGCTTTTCCTCAAAAGTCACTGGGGTCTCCTGAGTCTGTCTCTGGCTCTTCCTCTAGTCTTTTTTTTTTTAAAGATTGTATTTATTTATTTGATAGAGAGAGATCACAAGTAGGCAGACAGGCAGGCAGAGAGAGAGGAAGCAGGCTCCCTGCTGAGCAGAGAGCCTGATGCGGGCCTTGATCCCAGGACCCTGAGATCACGACCTGAGCCTAAGGCAGAGGCTTAACCCATTGAGCCACCCAGGCACCCTCTTCCTCTAGTCTTAAGCTGGAGGTACTGGCTTCTCTCAAGGCCCGGATGGGTGGGCTCTTGCACTCCCTGTACTCTTCCTCCCATGCCAGGTCCCAGCTCAATGTACCCATGCTCACAGTTCCAGGACCATCTACATGCTGAAGATGCCCCAAACTGCTAGTTCTCGCTTTAGGCTCCCCCTTGAGCTCCAGACTCACGTCCGGCCGCCTACATGACTTTACGGTCTGACACTTCACACACATTTCCAGCTGTCCCAAACAGACTTCTTAACTTTCTTCCAGCCTCTTCTATCTTAGACTGTGGTACCATGACCTACCCGGTTGCCCAAGCTGGAAATGTCCCTTCCTCTCAATCCCACACCCAGTTTCTTAGCATTTTATATGGAGTTTACCTCTAGAAAGTATTTCGAATCTTCCCCCTCTCTCTACCTCCCTTGACATGCCTGAGACTAGGCCGTCCACCTCCATCTGACTACCCTAACAGTCTTCCAACTCCCCGCCCTCCTCCAATCCTTTCTTCATGTAACAGCCAGTGATACTCTCAAATAGAAACCAGAGCATGTCACTTACCTCTTAATACCTTTTGAAGCTTACTACTGGACTCAGAATACAATCCCCATTCTGTACCATGACTTTCAAGTCCCGAATTATCCTACAATCTAATTTGGTACGCCTCTCGTTCACTGTGTTCTAGCCACTGGCCTTCCTCCACTGATTTAATGTCTGCTGCTCTCCACACAGATGGCTTCTCATCCCTGGACCGCAGCCCCTCAGAAAGGCCTTCCCCACACACACCCAGACATCACCTGAAATTCGCCCTCCCTGTGTCAACATCCTTTCTGTTTGTTCATAAACAGTGACCACACCTATAATTATTTCATTTTTCTCCCTCACTAGGCTGTGAGTCCCACGAGGGGAAGGAGCGTGTCAGCACTTTGCGTCTCAGGAGCTCAGTATGTGTTAGTTGAATAGATGAATGAGTGCTTCTCCTTCAAATCAGTATCCGAGTACTGTATATAAAATTACTTCCACTTAGAAGAGAACTGTATTCTTGTCATGAAATGTGAGTGTTTTTGGAAGGTTAGAGCTGACTCAAAATCCCTTAGAAATTTCTCCTATGTGAGAAGCTAGAGGACTTCACTCCAAGTCTAATGCTTACAGACAAATTAAATTATAGGACTATATTCAGATAGTGATGGGAAAAGAAAGAAATTTGTACTCACCAATTCCTTTGTGAGGGTCAGGAGGACAGGAGACGAACTTCAGCACCTCAGCTCGTTTCTCTCTCAGACCCCAGCGATAGAGGATTTCTCCATAGCACTTCTTAAAGTCATCAAATTGCTGGGTATTGGCAGGGTCCAGAAGCCTGGATAAAACTCAAAAGACTTTCTGTCAGCCCCTTTAAGGAAAAACAAGCTTGATCCCTAATGATCTTAACATACCTTTCTTACAGCAAGAGCCTTTTTTTTTTAAGATTTTATTTATTTGACAGAGAGAAGCACAGCGAGAGAGGAAACACAAGCAGGGGGAGTGAGAGAGGGAGAAGCAGGCTTCCCGCTGAGCAGGGAGCCCGATGTGGGACTCGATCCCGGGTCTCCGGGATCATGACCTGAGCCGAAGGCAGTCGCTTAACCAACTGAGCCACCCAGGTGCCCCAGCAAGAGTCTTGATTTGGGGGAATCTAAGCATTGTGAAACTCTTGCCTGGGAAGGTTGTTACCTTTTATTTTTATCATGCTGATCACGTTCTCGCTCACGGGGGTCACTGTAGGTAAGACTCCCAAAGCGGATTTCTTCTGGAGAAGACTCTCCCCAAGGTGAGGAGACATGTTCTACCTCTCTTCCCGCTGAAATGCATCAAACAGAAAGGGAAGGGGGAAATCAGAGAAGGCATGGAAAGTGTCTGAAAACTCTCATAATGCAGAGTGTGCTCAATTTAGTCATCAGAAGGAAAATAAGCTAAGCTGAAGATGCTGAGAAATATACCTCAGTAGAACTCTTTCCCAGCCTTACCTTTTTATTTAGATATTTACTGTTACGGTAACCTGATAACCAAGTACACACATAGTAACTAAGCAGCAATTTATGGCACAGTGATACAGAATATTAGACAAAGCAGTCATTCTTTATAAAGACTTTTAAAACGAAGTGAGAAAATGCTCATGATAAAATTAAAAACAGAACACAAAATAAAATGACCCTTTACACACAGAGAGAGAGAGAGAGAGAGAGAGAGAGAGAGAGAGAGAGAGAAAGGGAGAGATTGGGGAAAAGATTTTGGAATATTAACAGACATTATTTCTAGGTGGAGGTTCGGTGATGATTATTTTCTTCTCTAATACTTTTTTTAATACTGGGTATGTATTACTTTTTTTTTTTTAAGATTTGTTTACTTATTTGAGAGAAAAAGAATAAGCACGTGTGTAGATGTGCAGGTGCAGGGAAGAGGGGCAGAGAGAGGAGACTCTCTAGCAGACTCACAACCTGAGATCATGACCTGAGCTGAAACCAAGAGTTGGACACTTAACTGCCTGGGCCACGCAGGCGCCTCCATGTAATTACTTTTATAATCCAGAAAATTAAAGGAACAAGGTTTCAGTCTTTCCTGCCCCACTTCCTTAAATGGGTTTTGCAGGAAAGAGAAATTTCACTTTGTTGAAACATTTTAAAATCTCAAAACATGGGGCGCCTGGGTGGCTCAGTTGGTTAGTCCACTGCCTTCGGCTCAGGTCATGATCCTGGAGACCCGGGATCGAGCCCCACATCGGGCTCCCTGCTTGGCGGGAAGCCTGCTTCTCCCTCTCTCACTCCCTCTGCTTGTGTTCCCTCTCCAGCTGTGTTTCTCTCTGTCAAATAAATAAATAAAAAAAAAATCTTTAAAAAAAAAAAAATAAATAAAATAAAATAAAATAAAATAAAATCTCAAAACATTTTAAAGTGTCATAGTTTCAAAACTATTTTGAATAGAATAAAATGAATTTGCCTGACTTCTTGTGTGGATGGTACTGGGAAAATGTTTTTCTGCATGACACAGAATCATTACTGGCAAGACGGTGATGATACCCTCTCAGGAAATTATGTGACACTATACTTACTGGCCACAAACTACTGTTTTTTTGGGGGGGGGTCTTTTTTTTTTTTCTCAATACTTCTTATCTCGCCCTATCAAACTACTGTAACTACGACTTCTTTGCCTGCCCTGCCTCTAATAGGCTCCACCTCTTACTTCTAAGCCTCTATATATGTGGCTTCTATTCTGTAGACTAGGAAACTAAATCACCAAGCTCATTCAAATTCTATGTAAGATAAGGATAAATTCTAAGCAAAAAAAAAAAAAAAGGAAGAAAAGAAAATTAAAATGATTTTTGAAAAGAAATTTCAACAATACGGAAACCACTAATACACTTATTCATTAAATAAACCTTCTGACCAGCTGCAGTCAGGCTCATCTTTATCTCTCTGCCTTGAAAGGAGGCATGTGGGAAGAGACAGCTAAGAAGAAGTGGCCCCGTCTCTTCTGGGGGTGGTGCAGGGATTAGGGGGCACGTGAGGCAGAAAGGATGAGGGTTGGGTTGTTTTTTTGGTTTTTTTTTTTTTAAGATTTTATTTATTTGACAGACAGAAACACAGCCAGAGAGGGAACACAAGCAGGGGGAGTGAGAGAGGGAGAAGCTTCCCACAGAGCAGGGAGCCCGATGCAGGACTCAAACCTGGGTCTCCAGGATCATGTCCTGAGCTGAAGGCAGTCGCTTAACCAACTGAGCCACCCAGGCGCCCCAAGGATTGGGTTTACCAGGTGAACACAGAAGTCCCACTGTCAGTCTCTCAAGGTTACAAGTTGAAAAGCAATCCAGTCATGCACAAAGACATACCAGAAACTGGCCTGTTCAAGTCTAGGCGTTGCTAACTACAGCATCGTCATCGTATTAAATTGAAAGAGAAATGAGAAATGAGGAAAATGCAGAGTGCATCTATCAGCTGAAGTTGACACAGTAACGATTCACACACAGTTTTTAGAGGACCAGAAATCCCGCCTGGCCAAGTCAGCGCTGTACCAACCTATGTTCCAGCTGCCAGCGTTGAGGCCTGGGTCTGACATGCTCGAGCAGGAGCCCGAGGAAGTAAAGCTGGGCTGCAGGACAAACAGGAGCGCGTCAGAACACACTTCCCTTCAGGAAAAGTCAGACACAATGCACAAGGCTGCAGGCTTACATATCGGCTGTGGGACACCACAAGGTTAGAAGACCGGCCAGGAAAGGGTCCAAAAGGGTTCGGTATTCCCTGAGGCCGAGACTGGGCTTCAAACACACTACAGAGCATGGCCAATGTCTGGACGTCCCGGAGTCGGCAGTAGTGAGCCAATCTAGAGGAAAAGGTAAGAGAAAAAAAGTCAAGAGAAGAGACAGAGGAAAGATAACTGTCACAGTCATGGTGGGCTGCTGACACAGAAGTAGAAGGCAGGATTCTTAACTCAGCCTCACAGAATCGTCAGGATGCAGGGCTTTCTCCAGATCCAGCATTCTGAGTACTTTGAGTCTGGCTAAATTTGTTTTGGAAAAGAATGTACCCAAGTATTACAAATGAGCTGGATAATCCATGTAAAAGCTCCTGGTAGGCATCCAAGCACGGCTCAGACTTGAGTGTAGCCTCTCCAAGAACTAAGTGGACTAAACTAACATTTGCATGGGGCCATGCATGTGCTTTTGGTCTCCCCAACTCCAAGAAGAATCACTCTTCACTCATAACCTAATGCTACATGAAGGTGCTCGGCACACTGTACCACCATCATGGTGTGGAGAGCTGGCAAAAGACACAAAGGCAGAATTATGAATATGACCTATATTAAATAAGAATAAGGGATATTTTTACCTTTTAGATATTCACATCCCCTTTGCTCCTTTTAGGACCTCTATGCTAGGACGTGAGGTAGGGATCCGAGCAACTCAGCCTTTGTGATAGAATGATACTGATACTTTCCCACCAAGCAATGTATGGTGTTTCTTAGAAGTGTTTTCACGACATCATATTTGAGCCTTATGTGATGTAGATGAAACAACCATTGTCATCCCTGCATCACCATGAGGCGACTGAAGCTTCAGCACAGGTCTCAGGTCCGACCTCAACAAGTAAGTCAGGCAATCCTCCACCTGAAGGGATTGGAGCTTCTCTCTGTCAGGCTCCAAGCCTCATGGTTATGAAGGTTCAAGTGGTTTGACCCAGTGGTAAACCATTTTCACACTGTACTTCCAGCTCGCCATGTTTCAGAGCAATAAATCCAACCTTCATAAAATGCCAAGTAGGGTGAAAACATCATCACCCTAGGAAACATGTAAGTCAACACAGAATTAGAGAATCTGCTCTTGGGCTTGGGGCCAAAACTCTAGAGCAACCCAGAAATTTACCATTTCAAGAGTTGAAACTTCTATGTTTCAGACTGCTGTGAAGAGATTTATGGGCATAAATCTCTTAAGGACATATGACTCTCAAATCCTTGTAAATAAAAAATATCGTATACCTCCTCCTACTATAAGAATTTATAGTTCTGCACAGAAATTATTATAGCACTAATGGGAAAGAGCTATTTCCCATTCCTCAGATCTCTTCGATGAAAACACTGAAAGGGTTTACAGACCTAAAATTTACAACATCACTCATTTTCCTCACTTTTAGTTTTCAAAACCTACAAAGACTCCAGCAGCTGTCGCCCAAATGGATGTCGAGCCCAAGGTGTTTCCAAATCTGGATCAGACTTGGGACCAAGGCAAAGATCCGTAGCGACTGTAGCCAGTGACCAAACCTGGAACATATCGAAGAGAAACACTCAAAGTTAGACTGGTGAGGACAGGACCAGGAAGCATGAAAGAACCTCATCTTCCCTCCACACACACCCTACAGCCTTCCTGCTCTGAGGGCAACAGAAACTAGAAACATTGGGCCCCTTTCCAGACACACTGAATAAAAATCTGCATTTTAACAAGATTCTCTGGGGACCATAATGCTTGAGAAACACTAGCCTTAAAAACGTATTAAGCAAACTTCAAAGAAATGACACCACATATTAACCCCAATGTGATGTTTCAAGTGACTTTTGTTGCTTCATTACTAAACAAGCGGGGGGGGGGGGCGGCAAAAAGCATTCCATATCACATTATTTCAGATCTCTCCTTAGCCCAAGTAATGGGAAACTTCGTTGCTTTCACCACAAAAGTTTCAGCTAAAGCTAAAGGAAAAATAGGCCAGGACAAAATAGACTTGACTTTCTTTTTCTTGACATCAAATTTGAGGAGTATCTCCAAACCTGAACTTGGGGGCTTGGGGTCATGAAGCAGGAACTAATATCCATTAAGTGTCTTTTATACCCAAGATTTAGCACACAGTAATATTAAATACATCATGCTGTCAACAGAGCCTCCTCCCCTCCATACTTTTAAAAATGGACTACTGGGAAATCTTTCTTAATAGCAATACATCACTGTATGCCCACTAACTTGGAAAACACTATATTGAAAAACGGATAGAGAAGTACATCAGATATATATTAAAAACCTATTAAATTAGGTGGCACCAATATACTCAAGCACACGAGTATCCATTAAGACGAAACAGATGAGGTTTAGTTTCATCTCTATAGCCAGTGACCCACCTGAACGGCTGCTGGGAGAAGTTAATGTCAAGGACACAGTGTTTACTACCCTGGCTGAAAATTTAGGCAGGTTACTTCCTCAGATTAAAAAAAAAAAAAAAAAAATTCTTTATTTGAGAGAGAGACAGAACGCAGAAGGGGCAGAGGAAGAAGGAGAGAGAATCTTAAGCAGACCCCCCACACTCTAACACACGCTGCTGAGGGTGGAGCCTAGCACAGGGCTTAATCCCACAACCCTAAGATCATAACCTGAGCCAAAATCAAGCGTCGGATCTTTAACCAAGTGAGCCCTCCAGGCACCCCATTACTTCCTCACTTTTAATACACATTTCCCAATTGGCTTTAACAGGAATAGTTGACACGTGGGTTTACTTCTGCAACTCTTTGCAAAACAGCAGACATATCATCCTCAACATGTGCATAAAAAAGAACAAAAAAAGCATTCTTCAAGCATTTGCACTGATGCCACTTCTGTCCCTTTACAAGTACCAGGCCACAGTGACGACAATAATTACAGGAACAGAGTGGCGACTATCCCATATGCTGGATATTTGCCATCTAGCTGATACAGACATGGGAGTTCTACATATATGACCTTATTTCCTTCTCACCGGTATGAGAATCAGGACTATTTCTTACTTGAGGAAATTGAAGTTCAGAAAGAGTAAGTGCTGCTTAGGATCACAAAACTTTTTTTTTTTTTTTTTTTTTTTTAGTAGGTTTCACACCCAGTGCAGATCCCAATGTGGGGCTTAAAAATCATGACTCAGAGATCAAGACCTGAGCTGAGATCAAAAGTCAAATGGTTAACCAACTGAGCCGGCCAGGAGCCCCTTAAAGATTTTATTTTTAAATAATCTTTACACCCAATATGAGGCTTGAACTTACAACCCCAAGATCAAGAGTTTCATGTTCTACTGACTGAGCCAGGCAGGCACCCCCTTGAAATAAAGTATTTTTTTAAAGATTTATTTATTCATTTATTTGAGAAATAGAGAGCACCAGCAGAAGAGGCAGAGGGAGAGGAAGAAGAGAATCTAAAGCAGACTCCGTGTTGAACTCAGAGCCCAACACAGGGCTTGATCTCATGACCCTGAGATCACAACCTGAGCCGAAACTGAGAGTTGGACGCCCAACTGACTGTGCTACCCAGGCACCCCTGAAACAAAGCAAAAGTATAAAAGCATTTTAAAAGTATAAAAACCGCAGCAAAACAGAACTGACAGTGCAAATGACAAAGGCCCAAATACCCACATTAATGTGTGTAACCATCACCATGGTAACAGAGCAGAAGAGAAATGTAAGAAATTCTCAGTATGTGCTTTAGGATCTTCTCAACTAAGCTCTAATAAGAAAAAGACCCAGATGTGGGGCATAAACAATGAATCTTGGAACACTGAAAAACTAAAATAAAATAAAAAATAATAAAATAAAATAAAAAATAAAATAAAATAAATAAATTAATAAAATAAAATAAAATAAAATAAAATAAAATGAAAAAGAGAAAGAGAAAGAGAAAGAGAAAGAGAAAGAGAAAGAGAAAGACCCAGATGGGTGCCTGGGTGGCTCAGTAGTTAAGCATCTGCCCTCAGCTCCGGTCATGATCCTAGAGCACCGGGATTGAGCCCACATCCGGGTTCCTGCTCAGTGGGAAGCCTGCTTCTCCCTCTCTCACTCCTCCTGCTTGTGTTCCCTCTCTGTGTTTCTCTCTGTCAAATAAATAAATAAAATCTTTAAAAATAAAAAAAGGAAAAAGACCCAGAGTGGGGCACCTGGCTGGCTCAGCTGGAAGATCAGGCAACTCTTGATCTTGGGATCATGAGTTCAAGCCCCACACTACGGGTAAGATTACTTAAATACTTTTTTTAAAAAGGGAGAGAGAAAACCCAAAGGATTTAGAAAGCTGCTCTAGCCCTATAGTTTGGCAAAGAAAATGGGAGAGCAACTGCAAAATAGTAAGTACGCCTTGAAAGGTCACTAAACAAAAATTATGATGTGAAAATAATCAGCTGAAAAAGAAAACTCCAGATGGCTATCTGAAGGGATGCACAAACCTGGACAAGGTCCTTCCTTCCCACAAGCAAGGCAGAAGTGGCATTCTTCTGGCATGTTTCTTGAATATCATTCACATTCAATCTGAAATATAAAAAGAAAAAGTTTCTTTCTGGTCTCACCTCCTAAATCAGTGACCCCTGATTTAACAGAAAAACTAAAAACTGCCTCTTTAGTTGTTACCCAAAGTGTTTTATCCATGTAAGCCTTAAGCTTCACCCTTGCCACATAATATGGAGAAAAAGCTTACCCACAGCTCAGGCTGTGGGTTCATGCTTGGGGAAGATGAATTGTCCACCTCTCTCAAGTCAGGATGGGAAGCCAGTCCCAAATGACAATTTAGCACCCAGCTTTTCTATGGATTTCCCCAGGCTTAAGGGTTGAATAAAAAGGAGTTTAAATATGTGCAATACTGTGGTTTCTAACACAGAGTGGTGTGCTATGTATATATTACAAAGTAAACATTTTTGGTTATGTGTTCCAGTTCAGGAAGAACTGGCACTAGCCTCCCAACTCTCTTCAACCAAAGTGGCTCTGTTTTGAACTGTTTTACATATTGGTATAGAAAGCAGAATTCTGAGGCTGTTCCCAATATTTCTGTGCCTGCCCCCACCACATATCTAATATGATCCCCTCCCTTTAATTATGGGTGATGCCAGTGAATACTGATGGTCTGTTACACCCAAGATTAGGCTATTCATCAGTCCACTTTGAATGTGTCAAAAGGGAGATTACCTTAGGTGGGTCTGACCTAATCAGGTGAGACCTCAGAAAGAAAGTGAAGCATCAGAGAGAAACTCCTACTGGTCTCGAAGATGAAAATCACCGAGTTCTGTCTTTAAGGAACTAAATTCTGCTAACAAACTGCATGAGCTTGGAAGAGGATTCTGAGCTGTAGATAAGACCACTACCTGGCCACCTGTATGGCTTCAGACTGGTGAGACCTGAGAAAGGACCCAGCTAAAGCCATGCCTGGACCCTGACCCATGGAAACCGAGATAATAAATATATGTTATTTTAAGTTGCTCAGTTTGTGGTACCTTGTTATGCAGCAACAAAAAGCTCATACACTGGTCTCCTCCTAAAACTTCTGAAGAAAGGGTTCTAATACTTTTTTTTCCCTAGAGAGAGACGCACAGAGCATGAGCAGTAGGGTGCAGGGAGGCAGAGGCACGGGGAGAGGGAGACAGAGAATCTCAAGGAGGCTCCATGCCCATCACAGAGCCTGACACAGGGCTCGAACTGATGACCCTGAGATCATGACCCGAGAGGAAATCAAGAGCCCATCACTTAACTAAATGAGCCACCCAAGTGACCCAACAGGGTTCTAAAACTTTAAACAAATAAATGAAACCACATGGATTATGATGATTGTGTGATAAGCAAGGCCAACTTACATGTACAGTTCTCCCAGAGATTTATGAACAGGAAGAAGGCACGCAGTGTCCTGGATGATAACTTTCCCAGCAGCCTTGATTGGTCGATTGCCAGAGTCCGATCCCTCACGCTTGCTTTTCCATCTCCTGGATTTCTGGGGGAGATGACGAGATGTAACTAATGGGAACTCTGATGAATGGAAACCTACAGTCGCAGAGCACATCAGAGTTGGGTCACTGGTTATTTGCAGAGACTTTGCATTACATCATGCCCACAATTATATGAATCAGCATCTGTAGGAAATAAAAGGATGGCAATGGGCACTGAGCTCGTGGTTCCAAAATCCTAACAGGAAAATATGCACCTACTGCAATGTTACATACATTGTGCAGGTGCCCAAAAATAGGTACCTTGAATCTAAAATTAAAAAAAAAAAAAAAAAAAGGATAGAAAAGAAAAGAAAGAAAGACTAGCGGGTAAATAAGTTAGTAAAGACCACAAAAAATGTGGGAAAAGAGCAACTTTTAAGGTTGGAATCAGCCTTAGGTTCAAAGTTCTTGCTCGAAACTAATCAAAGTTTTTTTTCTTCTCAGACAGCTGTAATAGGGTTTGTTGAAAATTTAATTCAGACACAGCAGTGTGGGCTCTGCAAACCTTAATCTGTGGCAGGCAGGCCAAGAAACTTAGCGGTTCAAGGAGAATTACCCGGTTTTTCCTAGCAGACCTTGAA
Source organism: Spilogale gracilis (assembly GCA_004023965.1). Classification (NCBI taxonomy): domain Eukaryota; kingdom Metazoa; phylum Chordata; class Mammalia; order Carnivora; family Mephitidae; genus Spilogale; species Spilogale gracilis. The sequence continues at coordinate 23,116 of PITA01020342.1, forward strand.
TTACTTCTAAAAGTGATCATTTCAGAATGTCAAAAATACTTGAGCGGAGGGACCTGGGTCATGGACAAGGAAGATCATGAGCAACTGCCCTATTTCCCCAGAACCCCACGCCCCCCGCCAAAGCAGCCTGGTTGTAGGAAATGAGCGATGTCCTGGAAAGGGAGAATTATCACTGTAGCCCCATCTGGTATCCTCAAAATGACAACCAGCTAAGGGAGAACTATTCTAGTTTATTTTATTGCTGAAGTTAAAAAGGGGACCACCAAAGTGATTCAACTCAGGGGGGAGGTGACATACTTATTAATGAAGTTGCTAGGGACAGGGCCTGCAATCTGGAGTCAGAAAATTAAGGTGTGCTGACCTTTTTACCCTCTGGGTTAGTTTCGTGTGACCCTGGGCGAGCTCCCTATTTGCTATGAACTTAGTCTCATTTCATCCTCTTTGTTCACTGATAACTATGCCTCAGGATGAGCTCCACTCCAATCCTACAAGTTTAATAAGGCCACAATGAAAAGGTGAGAGTGCAGACTGAAAACGTGCAATTAAAAAATCTGTAATGATTATAAATGTATTATAAGCCCTCAGGAATTTAGATTAGATCATTACTTAGATTACTCACAAATAATTCCTTTTCCGCTAGTGATTTTTATAGAATCACTCTTCCATTCATTAGTCACGGTCTGTATTCAGTCACTTCTGACCAGTGATGTCCAGTCTAATCCCCAATGGTGCCCAATGCATGTAACCTCCTATGGGCTCCGTAAGTGTTATGGAATCGACTAGATCCAGGACACCTGGACTTGGTTCGTGGCAGGTAAAGGTTAGCTGAGGTCTGTGAACAGTTTATCATAATTTGTAAATACATGTGCTACATTATCAATTTGGAACTCTGACCCAGTTGATCTTAGGCAGCAATTGAGTTTCTCTGTGATCTTTATTCATACACTTCGTTACTATCAATACAAGAGAAGCCTCATCTACTACGTCCAACAGCCCTTCAATTCTCGATTTGCACTGGCAAGTTTCTAAAGAATTATGAACCCACTCACAAAAATACTAGTCTTTGAGCCACAGATATCCTGACGAGGATGCAATAAGGGGAGAATGGGCTGAAGAGCAAACAGCCTGTCAGAATGGACTGGAGCCAGTCGGTGTTAACCGACCCAAGACAGATGTCGCCCGTGTGCATGAATCATCTGACGTGACTGGCTGAAGGAAGCATAATTTAGTGGGCACCTACTGGGCAGTGACAGGAACAACACAATGTGGTGAACTGGAACAGGGAGGGTGTTAAGTACACAAACTTTTTTATCCAGGTCTCCAGGAGCTTAAAAATTCCAGGAAACAACACCCATAGGTCCCACATCTCAAATGAGATTTAGGGTACTGGATTAAAAACGTAGAAAGAAACAAAAGGAAAAGACCAACACTAAAAAGATTCCATCTGGAATGGGGTATGATCCATCTCGTTGGTTTTCTGCATTGGGTGGAAGGCTTCTAAAACACTGTTCCAGGCAGACACCCTGGCTCAGTGTTACAAGAGGCAATGAGCAGTGTTTGGACAACTGGCTGCTTCACTATAGCTCCATGTAACTAAACAGTGGAAATAAATGGAGGCCTCATGAGGGATGGGGTCTACTAGCTTTCAGACCATACTGAAAACCACCATAATTTCCTGTCTTTTTAAGCAAACTTAATGAAAGCAAAATATTAAGGCCCGTGTGCCCAAAGTGTTCCCTTTGCCTACAGACTAGCTCATTTAAAAATGTTTTTCCTAGCAGACGTGAATTATTCCTGAAAGTGACCATTTCAGAATGCCAAAAATACTTGAGCAGAAGGACCTGGGTAATGGACATGAAAGATCATAAACAGCTGTCCCATTTCCCCACAGCCTCACCTTTAAAAGGCCACAGAGGGTCCTCTATGTGGGAAATGAGGGATGTCCTGGACACGAGATCAAGCACCTAAATGTCTGACTTAGGATTTACACATTTGTCTGTTATTATGAACAACATGAGTTCTCCTCTGGGCTGTTCCCTCTCTGCGAGCGCGGCCACCTCCAAAGCTCTCTGGAACAGAGGCTGCTGCTTCCGTTTGACAGATGAGGATGTGAGTCTTACTTGAGGCCACACTCCTAAGCGCTGAGATTTGAACCCAGGCTGTCAGGTTGCTAAGCCCAGCCTTATTAACCTGATTCTGAGGTCATATTTTGGATTAAAAAGAAAAAGAAAAAAAAAAAAAGCCCCAAGGCAAAGCTACCTGTTGCTATGAACCGTTTGGCCCATTTTTAAATGGATCCATCTCTGTGTAGAAGATCAACAGCTGATGGGAGTGAGGCCTGTCCAACACCCCAGACTCTGCGGTTACTCTTCTCATTTCCCGTTTCTGCCAAGTACCACAAGCTCCCTGCACTGAGCCAAAGCTGCAGGCTCAACAGCAGCAGAGACAGGAGGCAGCCGTGGCTACTGCTGCCTTCACGTGGGGGCTCACCGGGCTCTACCCTAGATGCTGTATTCGCAGGCAGGCTCAAGAGCCTGGCCCTCACTCTGCTTTATCCCCTCTCTGGGGGTGGGAAGGGCAGGCCCGTTCAGAGGGAAGAGAATGGAGCCCAAAGAGATGCCTTACGACTCTTCTGCCCATCTGTGGTCCCTGGTTACAGAAATGGGAAAAGACAACAGGTCTGAGTCATCAATAGGTACTTGATGAAAATGTAAAGACAGTGGTCTTGGACAACTTTCTGTATTCATCCTTCACAGAATTATGGAAATCACAGTGTGGATTTCCTGGGACTTGCCTGGCAACTTCTTGAAACAGCAGGCTTCTAGGTGGTCCCCCTGATCTGTTCTGCTGTACAGGTGATGGGTGGTAGAAACTCACTAAGCCTCCGTTGAGCCTGTCACTGGAGTCTGCCACCACTGCATCACCCCAACCACAGCTGCCACCAGGCCTCAAACTATAAAAGCAATTACGGGACAGCATGTTCACTCATTTAATTCAGCAAGGAATAAGTGCAAAACATTATCAAAAATTTGTAAGAGGTCATAAAAGAGTTCTGTTTCTTCTCTTTAGTGGTTGGTGGTTTTAAAATAGGAAGTACCACCCCTGCAGACGACAGGGGTCACCCGATACTCCAGTCCAGTGACCAATTATCCTGGGGCTGCAGGGACAACACGGCTGCCTAAATAAAGACATGCCCAGTCTCTGATCAGATGTCAGGGCCCTGGTCCTTGCTGCTCCCAAAGGAGCACAGATAACTTTCCTGTAGCAAAAAGGGTTCATATTCCATCCATACTTCCCCAAGACTTCTTTTTCCCTTACTTCTTGCTGGTGATTTGTGGAATCTCTCATCTGTGCAACTGTCAGGTGACGACACGCGGAGAACAGCGACACACCAGGCTGAGGTGTGGCCAAACGTTCCAGGTAAGGGAAGGCACTCTGCCCTGAAAGCCCCCGAAACTTCCTGCATTGCTCTAGTCCCACTCTGACGGGCTTCAAGGGGGGTGCTTTTCTGTGCAGTAGGCTCGGTCCCTCTGGGAGGCAAAAGGCCCTGCCGTTTCTCTTAGGTCTTCTCAATGCCCCATCACAGAAAATGCCCCTGACCCACAGATTTTATAAGCGGGGATTGAGGGAAGAGAGACAAAACGAGACAGACAATTATCACATGATGAGCACTGGGATACTCCTCTGAACATACCAAGAAGGCGTTCATGGAATCACAGGAAGGAGGGCAGGGAGGAAAGGACAGGACTGGCAGGGGGAGTGGGGAGGAGGCACTGGTGCGAACAGCACTGAATGACAACCAATATAGCCAGCTTGCGACTGTACCACCAGTGTTACTGCTACAATCGGAGGCAACATCAATGCCAATAAATGGGTTAAATGTAAAAACAGCCCAAGAATAAGCCACCAACTGCTTCGCAGCAACCCCACCAACAATGCATAATCAGCAGAGTGGGCAGTGAGTCAACATGAGTTCCTATTTCAATAGCAGCGGGAGCAGAGACTTCTGGAAATCACTGGAAATCCAGCAGTTGGTTGGCTGGGACAGGCTTCTTGAGGGAAGGCGGCCACGCTAGCTGCCCAACCTGCGAGCTGTCAGCTGCAATGGTACGTGCCAGTCAGGGCTCCTGATTTCAACTGGTTTCAATATGAAAAGGCTATACGACTCTTCCCCCCAAATTTTTTACACCGAATGAAATTTACACAAAAGCCACAAGGCTGCCTTGTACAGCCCGAGGCCACCTTGGCACTAGCGAAACATGAAGGGAGTGGGAGAGGAAGACAGAAGAGGGGGGACAGCCAACAGGAATGAGGAAGAAAGAAAGAAAAGGAAGAGAGGATGTCCACAGCAAGTTTCGTTGCAATGCAAAATACTGTTGGTAAGGAAAAAAAATTGTTCCAGAAAGTCCCCAAAGGATTAAAAACTGGCTTATGCATCATGCCAATGAAGCAGGTAAGCACTTCCCTCTTTGAACTAGACCAAGACAATAAAAACAGAGAGACAAAATGGTGGAAGCCTCTTATATCTTCCTCTGCTTCACCCCATGCCAAAGGTAGGCTTTTGAAAGCTCCAGGAAATTATACAAATACTCCAAATGAAATCAGGTGAGCAAAAGGCTTACAGTTGGGGTTCTTTCCAAGAAACCCAGTGTTTGGCTTCATTTTCAAAGAAGCCCATTCACGAGACTTAACGGCCTCAGTATTTGCCCATTTGAAACTGGATGAAATAAGGAGGAAGTCCTTGGGGCCTGACTCCCAAGAGTGAAAAATTTATTGTGCTGGTCCTGAAAACCAGCCAGCCTGTCACTCAGGTTCCTCAAAGCCAGGCAGGTGGCATTTTATTCTTGGGCCTTTGGGCAGACAGGATTAGTCAAGGAGAGCATTTGCACAGCGCACAGTACCGGGAAGTCGTTAATTGCTTGTATGGACCAACGTCGCCGGGCAGAGCGAGGAGACATCTGTGCGTGAAAACGTTACACCCAGGAGGAGGGAAGAAAAACACCAAGAAAATTAAAAGGGAAAAATATAGAATAAAATGAAAGCTTCCCACACATCTGATGGATTAAAAGGTACCACAATATACCGCAAAATTGGGTTTGCATGACTAAAGGTCTGAACAGTCTTTGGATTCCCTCATCTCCCTCCCCACCCATCGCACTCCGAACCTAGCTTGAGTGCCATCGTTCTTCAGTTTGAAACACTTTTCAAGATATAAGGAGGCTGAGGTCAAGCTTGGGGTACTCTAGGGAGGAACGCAGGGCAAGCAGAGAAATGGGTGGAGGGTCTCCCCTCTCCATCAAGAGCACACATATGTGCGAGAAGATTCTCATTCCTAAAAAGGTAGACTCAACACCAAACTGTTTCTGGTGCATGGTTTGGGGGACACTGGGGAAACTGGACGTCTTGACCTCAGGGCCACAGGACTATTTTTAGAGTGATGTATAAGCAAGGACGCATGAGAAATGGAGCGAAAGAGGGAGCAAGGCTAAAGAGCTGCCCTCCCGAGGGCACTTGCTAACAACATAAGTGTAAAACTGGAGCGGAAAAGTACTGTTTATGGAAATCCGAAATTATTCTATTAACTTCAAGACCGCCTCAGTTATTTACACTAGAGCTATTTTAGTGACATAAACTGAAGCATGGGTGGAAGTTGCAAAATTTTACGAATGTTTATAGGCCAAGGCCTGATGTTTATCACCAGTTCTGGGTCTTCTGATTTGCCCACGGACTAAACAATATTTCATCAACTATTAATAGTTGATCCAGTTACCAAATGAATGTTAACATCTCTCTAAGCTTTCTAACTTCCTATGAAATTTGATAGTTGGTTTTGTTGATTTTTTTTAGGTCTCTCACATTTTTAAATATTTAGGAACGAACCTTGAAATTCCATCTGGAGAACATTTGAGTTAATATAATAATATGACCTAAGTAGGGCAGGTTAAAAACACATAGAAACAAGAAAAACAAACAGTAATATCCCCAGTGGTTCCATAAAGCTTATTATAATCTCCAAAACACTCTATAATTCCTTCACTGCTATACTTTAATGCAGTTATATTCTTTTTCCTTTACTCTTACTCATTTAACGATCTCAGGGGTACAGATCTGAAAGAGAATAAAAACATGTAGGGGAAAAGCTGGGGCTGAAAATAAAGATTTAAGCACAGCGAAATGTAGTAATCGGGAATCATTCTGAGAACAAAAGTAATCAAAGTGGTATTATTTGACATGTCAAACTAGATGCCTGAGGATAAGAAAATACTTCTTGAGGGATAAAACTTTATCAACCTCTAAGAGGAAGGAAGATGGCCTCTATAAGATATCATGGCCGTGTTTCATTTCCCTGACTGCCCAGCCTCCAGGACTTCTGCCCCATGTAATGGGATGAATATGAACAAGGTTCAAGGAGAGATGAATTTGGGGCGCCTGGGTGGCTCAGTTGGTTAAGCCACTGCCTTCGGCTCAGGTCATGGTCCCGGAGACCCGGGATCGAGCCCCACATCGGGCTCCCTGCTCGGCGGGAAGCCTGCTTCTCCCTCTCTCACCCCCCCTGCTTGTGTTCCCTCTCTGACTGTGTTTCTCTCTGTCAAATAAATAAAATCTTTAAAAAAAAAAAAAAGGAGAGATGAATTTATTTCAGATTCATCACAAAATGACTCACAACTGCTTATGAGGTTGAACCACATGAAACTTTTTGAGAATAAAAATGGTCAAGTATCAGTAATTTCATAGGATTTCACCTAATAACTACTATATGTTACCCACTGAGCTGTGCTTCCCTCCCCCAGGGCTTCTGGGTTCTTATAAAGTCCTATTTCTTGGTCTATGTGACTGTTAACTCACTGAATTATAGGTTTATGATTTCTGAACTTTTCTGTATATATATCACACAGAAATACAAATGTTTCATATAAAAGTACAGTAAGTGCCTACTCCCGTCTTACATGGTCAGTCTCTGAAATAAAACTTAGAGATCACTTACTATACTAGGTCATCCTAAGGGACTATAATAGCCTGTTTTCTGTGGAGAAGCTGTATACTGGGAGTCATCCCAAAGTGAAGTAACAGAGTCCTTCCCCTCCTCCCCAGCTGATCCTGTCTGATAAAAGGTAATTATCTTTGTGCCTTTGATCTCTCTTCATGATTTTGGTGTTTATGGTAAAAGAAGCCAGACTGAAAAACATGAATGTAAGGCTTTACAAATGCTTTTGCATAAGGAGAGGTCACATCGTGGAACCGGAGTTATTTTGATGAGGCAGGGCCTTTCTATGCTGTCAGAGTCAAAATGCTAGTCCACCTCTTCTCCTAATCCCAACCCAAGCATGAATAACACATGACATAACTCAGAGGAGGATTCAGCACTGTCTCTTTGATTAAAAGATCTCAGCCTGGCCCTGATGCTAAAGAAAATTCCCCCATTTACCCAACCATGAGTCTGTTTGACTGCTGTGTCAATAAAAAGGCCTACTGCTTGCTTAGGAGGAAGAAAATCTAAAAATTTTGAATGTAAAGGACTTGGGAATATCCAGGTGTTCCAAGGTCACTGACTGCCAGAGGGGTGTAATTCCATCGGAGAGATGAAGAAGGGGACTGCAGGAAGGCAAGAATCACTGTCCCCACTGAACACAGTGGTCTTGTCCACGGCTGGTTCTGCCTCAACCATCAGCTCCTGCCGCCCACCTTCGTCACACACAGACCCTAAGACTAGATGAAGCCAGAGGTGGCCACCCACCAGTGTGAGCCAAGGCTAGACACTACATTGCAATCGAAGTACAGACACCCCTAACACTTCTGGAAATTGGGTTTTTATTTAAAATAATTCCATTTTTGGGGCGCCTGGGTGGCTCAGTTGGTTAAGCGACTGCCTTCGGCTCAGGTCATGATCCCGGAGACCCGGGATCGAGCCCTACATCGGGCTCCCTGCTCTGCAGGAAGCCTGCTTCTCCCTCTCTCAGTCCCCCTGCTTGTGTTCCCTCTCTGGCTGTGTTTCTCTCTGTCAAATAAATAAAATCTTTAAAAAAATAATAATAATAATAATTCCATTTTTTAAAAAACACATTTCAATTACAGTCAATCCATCATTTCTCAATTAGTTGGGAATGGCAACAAAGAATTCCTAAGGACTGAGCTGGTTAATTATTCGATGCTAGCTCTGTTTAAAACATCATGTCAGTTAAAAGCCAGTTTAAACCAGCTTCTCAATCTGACAACACAGAAAGGGTTCTTCATTCCTACGCTCTGCCAACATTCTCTACATTGTTGTCACCAAAGGCTTCTGACAGTTTAATAGCTACATTAGGGACGATGAGTTCCTGAAGAACCCAGGAACACAAGGGCGGGCTCAGGTGGTTTTCATATAACTTATCCATTCAGATGGGCACTCTGGTATAGACTTAGTAAAAAGCATAAGACGCTTCAGAGATCAACTTTAAACACTATGACGTTCTATATATATCAAGATCCCAAGCCTTCAAAAGCATCCCTTAATCTGTTGACAAACATCAGAACACAAAGGAAGATCTGCAGCTGAATTATTCTACCTAAAACAATGAGAATCACCTTAACAAATGGGGGTAACAAGGGTTAAATGGGGAGTGAAGAATATGGATTATAAGAACCAACCCACCCCTCCACACACGTAATTCACAGTAGTTAAAACCACCAGGAAGGAAAAAAGCAAAGGTCCTTCTTGAACAAACTAATTTTGAAAGTCAAAGACTAAGAGGGATTACTAACTTAGCTGCTGTGCATAGCAGGCAGGGAGACAAAGAACAAGAATCCAGATGGAATAAGAATCGAAGACCATAGCCTGCTGCTTACCCGCTCCTTGTAGTAGAAGGAGCTGATGGAGACCTGCTCCTTCTCACTGCGAGTGGGGCTCCCACTGTATAAACGAAGGTTCCCAGGGGCCTCCGTGCGGATCTTCATGGGTGCAATCAAGCCAGTATGATAAGCAGACAAAGCTGATAGAGACCTGTGGATGAAAATGCAGAATTATCCACACTGGCTACAGTCTTTCCATATTTCCAAGTAGTGTCACCCTTGAGCACGTGATGAAACCAAGAGAAAACATGGGTAAAATGGGAAAAAAAAAAAAAAAAAGAACAAAATGAACTTACAAAACAGAAAAACCTTTTATCTGCAAAAACAGAGAATACCTCTGACTATATACATAGAAAATTCAAAAATATCTTCAAATTAGTACAGCTAATAAATGAATTTAAATAGAAGGCCAATCTATAAAAATCCACTTATTTCTACACATTAGAAACAAACATTTGGAAATAAACATTTAAAATTTTTCATTTACAATAGCATCAAATACCTAGAAACAAATTTAATTTAAAAATGTACATTGAAAATAGAAAATATTCCTGAGAAATTAAAGACCCAAACCAATAGAGACATATACTATGTTGGGCGATTGGAAGATTTCATTATTATTGTCAAGGTGTCCATTTTCTCCAAATTGGTCTACAGAGTCAACACATTTCCAAGCAAAACACAAATAGGCTTTTTTGTGTGTGTAGAAACCAATAAGCCATTTCATAATTTTACAAGAATGCAAAAGACTTAGAGTAAGCAACACAATCCTGAAGAATAATAAAGTTGGAGGACACACCCTAGCAGATCTGAAGACTTACTATATAAAAGCAACATTATACAGTGTCAGACAGGATCCAACAGTACATTAAAAGGATTATTCACCACAACCAAGTGGGATTTATTCCTGGGCTCCAAGGGTGGTTCAACATCCACAAATCAATGTGATACAATACATTAATAAAAGAAAGGACAAGAACCATATGATCCTCTCAATAGATACAGAAAAAGCATTTGACAAAGCACAGCATCCTTTCTCAATTAAAAAACTCTTCACAGTGTAGGGATGGGGGTATATACCTCAATATCATAAAAGCAATCTATGAAAAACCCACAGCAAATACCATTCTCTATCGGGAAAACTAAGAGCTTTCCCCTAAGGTCAGGAACATGACAGGGGTGTCCACTCTCACCACTGTTGTTCAACATAGTACTAGAAGTCCTAGCCTCAGCAATCAGAAAACAGAAAGAAATAAAAGGCAAATCGGCAAAGAAGATATCAAACTCTCACTCTTTGCAGATGATATGATACTTTATGTGGAAAACCCAGAAGACTCCACCCCAAAACGGCTAGAACTCATACAGAAATTCAGCAAAGTGGCAGGATATGAAATTAATGCACAGAAATCAGTTGGATTTCTATACACCAGCGAGACAGAAGAAAGAGAAATTAAGGACTCAATTCAATTTACAATTGTACCAAAAATCGTAAGATACCTAGGAATAAACCTAACCAAAGGGGCAAAGAATCTATACGCAGGAAACTATAGAATATTCATGAAAGAAACTGAGGAAGACACAAAGAAATGGAAAAACATTCCATGCTCATGGATCAGAAGGATAAATATTGCTAAAATGTCTATGCTACCTAGAGCAATCTACACATTCGAAGCTATCCCTATCAAAATACTATCAACTTTTTCACAGAGCAGGAACAAACCATCCTAAAATTTGTATGGAACCAGAAGAGATCCTAAATAGCCAGAGGAATGTTGAAAAAGAAAAGCAAAGCTTGTGGCATCACAATGCCAGACTTCAAGCTCTATTTCAAAGCTGTATCGAGACAGTATTATACTGGCACAAAAATAGACACAAAGACCAATGGCACAGAACAGAGAGCCCAGAAATGGACCCTCCTCAACTCTATGGTCAACTAATCTTCAACAAAGCAGGAAAATCTCCAATGAAAAAAAGACAGTCTTTTCAACAAACGGTGTTGGGAAAATTGAAGCTGGACCATTTCCTTACACCACACACAAAAATAGACTCAAAATGGAGGAAAGACCTCAATGTGAGACAGTAATCCATCAAAATCCTTGAGAACACAAGCAGCAATCTCTTCAACCTCAGTCGCAGCAAGTTCTTCAACAGCAAGGGAAGCAAGGGCAAAAATGAACTATTGGGACCTCATCAAGATAAAAAGCTTTTGCACAGCAAAGAAAACTGTCAATAAAACCAAAAGACAACGGACAGAATGGGAGAGGATATTTGCAAATGACATATCAGATAAAGGGCTAGTGTCCAAAATCTATAAAGAACTTCTCAAACTCAACACCCAAAGAACAGATAATCCAATCAAGAAATGGGCAGAAGGCATGAACAGACATTTTTGCAAAGAAGACATCCAAATGGCCAAGAGACACATGAAAAAGTACTCAACATCACTTGCCATCAAGGAAACAAAACCACAATGAGATACCATCTCACACAAGTCAGAAAGGCTGAAATTAACAAGTCAGGAAATGACAGATGTTGGCAAGGACACAGAGAAAGGGGAACCCACCTACACTCTTCGTGAGAATGCAAGCTGGTGCATTGGAAAACAGTATGGAGGTTCCTCAAAAAGTTGAAAATAGAGCTACCATATGACCCAGCAATTGCACTACTGGGTATTTACCCCAAAGATACAAATATAGTGATCTGAAGGGGCTCCTGCACCCCACTGTTTATAGCAGCAATGTCCACAATAGCCAAACTATAGAAGGAGCCCAGATGTCCACTGAGAGATGAATGAATAAAGAAGATGTGATGTATATATATAATGTAATAATATACAGCCATCAAAAATGAAATACTGCCATTTGCAACAACATGGATGGAACTAGAGGGTATTATGCTAAGGGAACTAAGTCAATCAGAGAAAGACAATTATCATATGACCTCACTGATGAAATCTGAGAAACAAGGCAGAGGATCATAAAGGAAGAGAGGAAAAGCTGAAACAAGACAAAGCCAGAGGGCACCTGGGTGGCTCAGAGGGTTAAGCCTCTGCCTTCGGCTCAGGACATGATCTCAGGGTTCTGGGATCAAGGCCTGCATAGGGCTCTCTGCTCAGCAGGGGGTCTGCTTCCTCCCTGTCTCTGCCTGCCTCTCTGCCTACTTGTGATCTCTCTCTCTCT
>PITA01020343.1:0-35321 GCA_004023965.1 Spilogale gracilis
AAAAAAAAAAAAAAAAAAAAAAAAAAAGAAGGCATTAAAAACCCCAGCAGATCTACTCTGACATGTCTACCTAAGAGAAATGAATATTAGTCTATGCCAGCTCTTCTATGCAAATATTCATAGACATATTCTACATAAAATCCCCAGACCAAAAACAGCCTAAAGAGTCACCTGTTGGTAAATGGGTAAGAAAATGTTAGGTATTTATGCAGGGAATACTATTCAGCAAGAAAAAAGAAGCAAGAGCTTTATTGGCTACAACATGGGTGACCACCAAAACCACCATGCTAAGTAGAAGAAACCGGACGTGAGACTATGTATTGTATGGTTCCCTTTAATTAAAGTGGTGTCCCGAAAAGGCAAATGTATGAAGACTAGAAGTAGATTACTGGTTGCCTGGAGCTGAGATGATAATGGAAATTAACTGCAAGGAGGCACTTTTGGGGATGATGAAATGTTCTAAAACTGGCTCATGGTGATGGTTGTAGAACTTTCTAAATTTAATAAAGACATGGCATTGTACAATTACAATTGTATATGCATCTATTATATGCTTGTAAATTTTACCCCAATAAAGCTGTAAAAAGGACGAGATAACCAAACAAGGAGGAAGAGGGGGGAGAGGTAGAAGTGAAACAAGATTGGCAATATGTTGATTATTGTCAAAGATGGCTAAAGGGTAATGAGGGCTCCTTATACCCTTCTTTCTACTTTTCCGTGTGTTTGAAACTTTGCGTAATATAAGAGTTTAGAAAACCTAAGAATAAGGCAAAAAAGACAATCACAAGCCTGTTATTGTGTGGCGGTCAGATAACACAACATATGTTTTACATTTTACAGTGAAGAATGTTCTAGACACTCTTGGGATACAATTTAACCCCCACTAACACCAAATCCACAGAATATCAAGTCACTTGTTAGCTGGGTTAGCTTTACCCAGTACCTTACCAGGCACTTGCGAAGATCATGGTGATCACATTATCAGGAAGAAGGTTATATTTAAGTAGGCATATTCTGTTTTAGTAAGTGTGATACGTTTTGGAGAGGATAAATTAAAGTAAGCTTTAGTTCAGGTAAAGTCTCAGTCTTAGAGAAGTAGACCTTCTAAAACCATGTCATTTGTTAAGAGTTCTGATAGCTGAATTTTTCTATGCCTGAAACCTAGAAGCAACATTCCATTTCACTTTTTTAAAAAGACTATTTTATATATTTGGAGGAGAGATAGAGTACGTGAATGGGGTGAGGGGCAGAGGCAGAAGAAGCAGACTCCCTGCTGAGCAGGGAGCCTGATGTGGGATTCCATCCCAGGACCCCTACATCATGACCTGAGCTGAAGGCAGATGCTTAACTGACTGAGCCACCTAGGCGCCCTGACATTTATGATTTTTAAAGATTTTTAACAAATCATTTTTATATGGAAAAGAATTAGAGTAATCTGGAAGTATTAAGGCACATACTCATAATGTACCAGAAGTGTAGTCCTATTTGTTTGGGTAAAATATATTCCAAATAGTAGCCAAGATACCAAGGATTTTCCCAATGTGCCCTTTCCCTAGCCCAGTGTCACATCTAACTGTTTTGTGTTAGGGAAAGTGGAAGAAAATGTGAATCCAGGAGCTAGAGAGGGATAGATGTTTCTAGGAATTTTCCACTTTGTCCTCCGGAAAGATGACAACACTTCAATTATATAACTTCTAAGATCTTTTCAAACCCTGAAATACTTTCAGTGATTTCAGTCCTCATATTCACTCTCTAGATACCTGGAATCAGAGGGCCAAATTTGGGGTCAGACTGCCAGTGTGTTGAACTTGACCTTCAAACCCCCCTGTATGTCCAGGTCATTTGGTTCTGAGGTATAGCTTTCCTTCAGCTGTTTACTACCATCTGGTGCACTAGAGATCCCCATGCTTTTAGGGGTGACAGCCTTAAAGGCTTATATTCCAGAGATAACCCAATAATAGGCATATCCCTTTATTAGGGAAGAGAATTTCTAGAGTGGATCAGCATCTACTGTTCCTTCACAACTTTTCCCATTGTGTTTTGTTGTTGTTGTTGTTTAAGAGAAAGGGAGGAGGAGCAGAAGGAGAAGGAGAGAGAATTTTTTTTTTTTAAGATTTTATTTATTTATTTGACAAAGAGAGAGATCACAAGTAGGCAGAGAGGCAGGTAGAGAGAGAGGAGGAAGCAGGCTCCCTGCCAAGCAGAGAGCCTGATGCGGGCCTCGATCCTAGGACCTGAGATCATGACCGGAGCCAAAGGCAGAGGCTTTAACCTACTGAGCCACCCAGGTGCCCAGGAGAGAGAATCTTAAGCAGACTCCCCACTAAGCATGGAAATCCGTCGGAGGCTCAAACTCAGGACTCTGAGATCATAAACTGAGCCACAATCAAGAGTGTGATGCTTAACTGACTGCCACCCAGACACCCCCACGGGGCATTTTATGAGCTCACCTGCAGGCTGTTCTTCATCTGACTGTCATTTTTTTCATTGAGGTTAGCCGGATCCTTGCGTTCATTTCCTTTATTTTATTTTATTTTATTTTATTTTATTTATTTTTTAAATTTAATTTTATTTTTTCAGTGTTCCAAGATTCATTGGTTATGCCTATTCTTAATTAACACTTAACAAGTGTATGATCTAAGAGGGTTCACCCACAGAAATGAAAACCCAGGATTGCAAAGCCAGGCGAATCTCCTGTTATACACTGAGGAGAGAAGTAGAAAAGTGAAAAATATTCCTGAACTTCGTCCTTGCCCTGATTTGGCATCAGTGTTGAAAGATTGTTCCTAATTGAAATTTTGAATTCTGGTTAGAGAGCAAATATTATAGATTGTTATGCTTTGAGTCATTAGAGACTATAATTTCTGTCTTCATTCATTCAGTTTTATTTATTTATTAATATTTTATTTATTTATTTGACAGAAAGAAACACAGCTAGAGAAGGAACACAAACAAGGGGAGTGAGAGAAGGAGAAGCAGGCTTCCCACGGAGGAGGGAGCCAGATGCAGGGCTTGATCCTGGGACTCGGGGATCATGACCTGAGCCAAAGGCAGATGCTTATCAACTGAGCCACCCAGACACCCGTCATTCGATTTTATTATTTCGTTTTAGAAATCTGTTTGAAAAGCCCCACTTGCCTTCTCTGCTTCTCTTCACTAAGAAAGATGACTCCTGTACCCTCAAGTCCTACAAGACAGAAACTACAAACTAGGAAATTGGGGAAGCAAAGTCTGGTTTCCTGGCGGATTCCTTTAGGGGAACAGCTTTGCAGCCAGAATAAACATTCCAATTCGGTTAGAGATAACTTCTTGGTTTTCTATTACCCATGCCAGTGAGGTCATGAAAAATATGCACACTTTAATGAATGTCGTGTTTTGTTTAAAGTGTGCGTTGTCTGGTAGAAAATGCTCAGAGTTCAGAAGCCTGTGGATTGGGTCCCAGTTAATGTTTTGCTACTGGTGGCGTATTGTGCAGAAAACATTTCAGCTCCTTTTTTCCTGCCTCTGCTCTCTCCTGAGGTGTACAGTGTGAGCACAGCTGTGTGCTCTGGACTGGGCTCAATTAGGTTTATTTACCTGTGCTTCTTGTGGATAAATACAACTGTACATCTTGACTTGAATCCCAGATGCCTCAGAGATAGTACTTTCTCTTCTGCTGTCTTGTGGGTTCAAGTGAATAAAGTAAACCCAAAGCAATAGATAACAGCATGAACTCAGAAAGGTTGAATGCTTGCTTTGGACAACTAAAACAGAGAGGACAAATAAGCTGGGTTTAAGTAGCAGTTTCTCAGGGCATGTGCTAAGGAAAAAGAGTAATCATGGGCAGCAACAGAAACTGTTGGGGAGAGAGGGTGCCCCTCCCTGCAAAGGGGCACATGCATTCATGAGGTGATCACCCTTTCTGCTAGTTCTTACTGGTCACATTGTTTAAGTGAATCCAATAGTAAGAAGTAAATATAAAACAGCCACAATTAGTTTCTGACACCTTGTGCAATAATTTGCCCCTCCCCCTATTGTTAGGGGGTGAAATATTTCACCTAAGTAAATTTACCAGGTTTAAGTGTCAACATTTCAAACAGTTTGAATGGAGATTTTTCTCAACTTTTTTCTTTTTTATAATTAAAGAAACTGCCCTCCCTGGCTCTTCCTCCCAAGGGGTCAAGGATTTTTCTGAGAGACAAATCCCATTATTCATTCACAAGCTTGAAATTCTCAAAAGTGTTTTCAGGATCAAGTTCAAACTCCTTTACCTAACATAATAAAAGTCTGATGATCTGGGTCTCGTCCAACTTCCCAGCCTCATTTCCTTTCCCTCTTCCAAAGGCATTCTGTGCTTCAGTCTCTCTGAACTATTTCTTACGGTTAAATGAATCTAAACTTTTACACATATTGTTTCTTGTGCTTGGGGTTGCCTGATCTTCATCTGGCTGATTCCTCTGGACGCAAGGTTTGAGATGCTTCCAAGTGGGCCCCCTTCCCCCTTCCCCTATAAATCCCTGGTGCTCCCAAATAAATTAGATGCTGTTCTTCCAGTTTCCCCCAGGGCCTCTATCACCAGCTTACTCCTCTGCTATAAATGTGGGACTCCTGGCCTGACTCCCCCACTAACAATCATAATACAGACGATTCTTGATCTACCTCACCGGTTACATCCTGGCGAATCCATTGTAAGTTGAAAATATTGTGATGTGGAAAATACATCTAATACACCTAAGCTACCGAACGTCCTAGTTTAGTCTAGCCATCCGTAAACATGCTCAGAATACTTATACTTAAACCAGTCCACAGTTGGGTAATGTCCTCTAACACAAAACTCCTTTTATCATTAAGTGTTGAAGATCCCATGTAATTTATCAGTTACTGTTCTGAATGTGAAAAATGGAATGGTTGTGAGTGTATTGGTTGTTTACCCGGGTAATCGTGTGGCTGCCTGGGAGCTGGGTCTCCCTGCTGCCATCCAGCATCTCAAGAGAGTATTGATTCATAACGCTAGTCCAGGAAAAGATCAAAATTCGAAAATGGCTTGTACTGACTGTGTATCACTTTAGCACCATCATAAAGTTGAAAAATCTTCAAACCATCCTAAGACAGAAACTGTCTGTCACTAGCATTTACTGAGCAGTTACTAAACACTGGGTGCTTTTCTAAGGAGTTTATTTGTATTAACTCATTTAATCCCCAGAGGAATCCTTTATGTTAGAAACTATGGTGTTCTGCATCTTAAAGATAACTAACTACACTGGGTCCACGAGATTCTATTCAACTTAACCAAAGTCTTGCTGCTACCTGCTGGTACAAGGAAGATTTGCTTCCAGGCACACTGGTTCCACAGCATCAACCACTACACCCACTGCCTGTGACTGCAGGGGCTAAGTCCCTTGTTTAAGGCATCCACTGGGCACACCATGTTTATAGGAAGGAATGAATGAGTGAGTGCAATATTGCACTGTGACCTTGTAGAGCCTGGATGGTGAGAAACAAGGAATATACCAGACTGCCATTTAAAATTCCCTTAAGGGGCTCAGTCCATTAAGCATCTGCCTTCATCTGGGGGCATGATCTCAGGGTCCTGGGATCGAGCCCAGTGATGGGCTCCCTGCTTGTGCTCTCTTTCACTCTCGCTGTCAAATAAATTAAAAAAAAAAACTAAAATAAAATAAATAAATATAAATAAAATTCTCTTTAACTTGACTGCCTCTTCATGGGTGATGGACAGGTTTTAGTGCGACCCCTGCTAGTCTTACCTTGATTAGTAAGAAAAATCTTTATTGTCTTCTTATTTAAACCCAGACTGAACTGTCAAGAGAGAAGGTCTTGTGGGGGTGTGTGTAGAATGTTGACTGCAGCGAAGGGTAGTGATGACCTTCTGGAAACTTCTGGCGCTCCATGACCCACAGCGGAACATGAACCTTTTCCCTGCTGCAACTCATGGCAAAGCCCTTAAAGCCTTCAGAATCCGTACCAAATACAATGTAGAGCCATCACTATTCTTGTCTGGTTAGGAATGTTGTGAAATCAAGGACCATGATTACATGAACTCACTTCTGTCAGATGAAAGTACAATAACCTCCCCCTGTTTTTTTGTTTTTGTTTTTTTTTCAGGGAATAATTTCTTTTCAATAAACTGACAGTATCATTTTAGAAATCATATCCAATCATCTTCTGTTTAAATCTGGCAAAACAACTTCTGTCTCTTGGATGCCTCAGGAAGCCAATCAACACATCTCTGTTTAATATAATTTAACAGAAATGATCCATTTTCCTAAATTCTAACCCTGGCCTTGAGACTGTTTGCAATAGAACAGACAAATCCTGAGGAATGGTGAGGGGAAAATTATCTTTGGAGGAGGACATACAATTAAATAATTTACAGGTAAGCCAATGTGCTTTGCCTTCTATCATGATGGATGGAGACAATAATACCACATTACTTAGAGGGAGTGAGGTAAACTTAAATCTTTAGGCTTCAGCTGAAACACAGAGGAAGAGCCATTGAAATATAAGTTCTGGAATGCAGAGCTCCCAGTTATGGGCTCTGTCTTTAAAAAAAAAAAAAAAGGTGTTCACACACACATTTTTTTTGGTGTGCCACTTTTTTTTTTAAGATTTTATTTATTTATTTGACAGAGAGAGAGATCACAAGCAGGCAGAGAAAGAGGGGGAAGCAAGCTCCCCGCTGAGCAGAGAGCCCAATGTGGAGGCTTGATCCCAGGACCCTGAGATCATGACCAGAGCCGAAGACAGAGACTGAACCCTCTGAGCTGCCCAGGCGCCCCATTGGTGCCACTTTTATAAGACTCTTTGACTAGCTCCTTATGTTTTCAGTGTTAGAAAGGAGCTCCACACACAGATGAATGGCTTCTGCCGTGGACTTTTGTGGAGAGAATGTTGTATAATATAATAATGATAATATTACATTGTGTATCTTGCAATCAGTGGCATTTTGGAACTGAATGAGAGATGATGTAGTTAAGTGTATGTGTGTATATGTAGATGCCTTTCAAAACTTATTTGGAAATGATTCTTCCTCTGATTTAATGATGAAAATAGAGTTTTATTCTTTTCCTGTTGAAGCAGTCTTGGAAGCCAGCCAGAGTTTTTCAGATGCCCTGTTTTTATCAGCAGTGACTGCTCTCCTTTAGAATCCACACCTGTAATTTGAAAGCAAGAGTTCTTTTTAAAGAGCTTTATTTCAAGGAAAAATGGAGTGGTAAAGAGCCCTTGACAAACGGTGCTGCTGTGTCACTTGGAGATATGGAATTTCCAAACAGATTCCAGCCCCCACCCTTAACTTACAGAAGAGGAAATGTCTTAGGGGTCAACATGCAGTATTTTGTGCCTCTTGGCCAACTGAGAATAGATACAAAAATAACATTATTAAGTGAATGTGTAGGAGCTCACAGGCACCCTTGATTCAGGAAATCTTGGCTTTGGTGCAGATGCAGCATTCTTCCCCGTCGACTGGCTCTCTGACAGTCTTGTACCTGTGAACTCTCGTGGCCACCTGTCCCCCAACCCCCACCCCACCATTATTTCCCAGGGACTCGGCATGGGCGAGTGGGCCCTTCAAATTTGCCTCTCCCTTTCTGTTTAATTAGGTTTGAGATCTGTGTTTTCCTCTCTATCGCTCTTCCTCTGCCACTCCTTTCTAATTTTCCAGGTGGTATGCCATTTGCCTGCCTCTTGGCCAGAAAGCTTCCGTGACCTCAGTGATGGCCTTGGTCTTGGTCTTGAACAGTTGCACTTAATAGATGTTCTTGGTGGCCCTGGCAGTCCTGGCCTTCCCTCCAGGCCCTTCTGAGAGTGCCCTGGCGGGGTGTCTGGGCGGGGGTGTGCTCCTCTCTGCCCCACAGAAGTCGTTTCGTTTCCTCTCTGGTTATCCATCTTCTCTGCCTGGTCGCAAAGCAAGGGCAGTTGTGCACGTGCATGATAAAAATTGTTAAACTGCTTCTTGTTAACGGTCAACTGTTATTGTCAGAGACAGTTATTTACATGTTCGGTTGCTGTTTGCGAAATACAAAGATCAAAGACCTTTTCTGCAGTTTCCTCTCCTTCTCAAACCACAGTTTCCTTCCTCTGTGTTCAAAGCCTCTGTAGCTCACATTCGAATTCTACTTTCTCACCCTGAGTGGCAAATAATAGCTCCATCGTACCCACAGGACATATGGACTGCTTGGTCGGGTCACTGCTCCGTATCTGTGAGCAGACTATCTTCTAAGGCGCTTAGAAGGTTGGTTAGAAGTCTCTCTGTCTGAAGGGACATGAGTCCTACTGGAGGTGTGCCTCACTAGTTTTCGACTTTTCTGGACCCTTTGGAGAATCTGCAGCAAGCTTGAGGGTGGCAGGGTGATGCTTTGTAATCAAGGAGTGCCACGGTTCACTCTGGCACATTTTCCAAAGGTGGTCCTTCAAGGGTTGTTTAAATGAGAGGTTAACCAGATGGCCCTTGAGGTGAATTGAAAAGATAGACAGTAAGGTTGCTCTAAACAAGTGAAGACCAGGAGTGGTCAGGGCCCCACTGATTGAAACAAAGAAGATGAAATGGAAACATTTTGTTTATTATTTACTTATTCATTTATTTATTAAGATTTTATTTATTTCAGAGGGAGAGATAGAGCACAAGTGGGGGAGACAGGTAGAGGGAGAAGAGAAGCAGACTCCTCACTGAGCAGGGAGCCTGATGCACAGAACCTTGGGATCATGACCTGAGCTAAAGGCAGACATTTAACTGATGGAGTCACCCAGGTGCCTCGATATGGGAACAGTTTAAATATCCCTTCCAGAAAAGGCACGGCACCCCAACCTTGGGGCATCCTGGCACCGTCGAAGGGCGCACGGGTTGCTGGGGGTGTGTGGGTCTCAGGTTAGAAAGTTCCCCTCTCCAACTTGATGGAGGTTATTCATGGGCCCAAGAAGCCCCGAGCAGACCATTACCTGAATCTGAGCTGTCATACTTCCCAGACATGAGGAACTTGCCAGGTCAAGTGACTTTGCTTCTTTTAAGCTGCTGGTTTTCCGTCGAAAGGGGAAAGAGAAAATCAGGCGCACAGGATTATGGGACACCTAACTGGGGATGACCTCAATAAAACACAGGGCACATTGTGGGATATCTGCATTTAGCTGTTCTTTTCCCCTCCTCTGTCCATCTGTGCTTTAGTGCAGAGAGGTTTTCTCCAAGGAGATGGATTTCAGAACAACAGATATCACTTACGGCACCAAGATAAATTGTATCTCTCAGGATCACATGCTTTTGCAGAGATTAGGAAATAAATATCACTCTTCAGGCAACCCCCCCCCTCACCAAACAGACACACAGGATGCCCCTCCGGGGGGGGGGGGCACTGTCTCAGAAGACTGGCAAGGACTGGGGTCACCCTAGGAGGGCACAGGACGAGGGAGACCCTGCCTTCGCTCTCAGAAGTTGACCCCCTGCCCAGGACAGTAGTTCCAGCAGGGGACACACCACTGGGAAAGGCTCAAGTCTGGAGGATGACAGTGCAGCTCTCCGCAGTGAAGGAAAGGAAGGTATCAGAAGTCTAGGGGAGGAGAGAGAACCAGACTCGGTCATGGCCAATGCCCAGTCTTAAAGGCTGATCAGTATGCTCTGAAGAGCAGGGGTCCCCCTTCCCTCCCTTCTCCTTTTCCTTTTCCTTCTCTATTCTCCAAAATCCACATAAGAGTTTTTGAACAAAAACATTGATTCACTTAAGGGTTTGTGAACAAAAACATGATACTCCAAATGCTTAAACATTCCTAGCTTTGTTTGGCATTCATTTTAAAGGGAACAAAAGGTGGAAATGACAACATGAATTTTGAAAGGTTAAAATGACTATTAAGAACCTAATGAATGAACCCTTTTCTATCCATTGGATGAGACAGGAAAATAGGATGATTAGCAAATGTGGACTAAAGTTAGTATGGAGTATTGATGGAGGGATCTTGTGGGCATTGACTCAGGAAAGAGGACCAAAGCTCTGGTTTGGGGGTTTGGGTATTAAGCAGAGGAATAAAAGTACCCACAGACCTGTCGTCCATCCCAGGCTGAGCAGAATGTGACTTCTGTTCTTTCTCCAGGATAATTACAAAGTTCAGAACTGGCTTCTTCATGGCACCAGGATTCTTACCCAGTTTCCACCATGTCTGTCCTTAAAGAACCACTCCTCCCATCTGTGACTCCCTTTTTTTTTTGCATCCTGTCTAGTGTATTATTTTTCTGGGCTCTTTTTGTTGTGGAAAATAGATGTAGCATCATGATATGGACTATTGAAAATAGCAATCGCTGATAACCTTGTAATTATAACTCCAGATCAGTTTAAATGGAACTCTTATCTAGAACATTTTCAATGGGAACACAGGCATTATGTTTATCAGAAAGACCATGTTAGGTAAGTACAGAGCGATATCGGGTCTGTGTACTTTGGGGTGTCGTTTTTTGCTTATCTGATAGGCAGACTTTGACAAAGCCCAGGGTTGGAGGGAAAGTGGGAAACAGGCATTCTCAATCTCAAACACTATTGAAAAGATTGAAAGTTGGCACCTTTCCGGGAGCAGTCCGGCAATACTGAAGTATCAAGATTAAAAAGAGCCAGTGATTCCACTTCTAGGAATAATTCTTCTGTAATAATTGGACACGTGCTCAAATGCATTTGGACCTTAACCAATGCAATATCACATGTAATAGAAAAAATTGGAAAGGGCCTAAATGATCACTAAATTTAACCAAACCTAAATAAACTAAGGTTAAACTTCGTTGTGACTCTGCTTGACGACCGAAAGAAGAAAGAACTATGTATGCTTTTAAATTCTGTGATTGTGTATTAAGAAGTGGCTTAAGATGGAGTGATTTTAGTTGTTACATATGAGCAGAATGTGATCCTGGTGGTTAAGAAGTTTATACTCTGCCTAGAAGACAGGGCTCAAGCACACGACACTTCCTGTATCTCGCTTAGCTTGTAAACTAGTGCTAAATTGCAAGGCGTTGGACTGATTCATTTATTCAAGTATCTGAGTGCTTACTGTCTGCTAGGCATTTCTATGTGAGGTTAAAATCAGGAGCAAGGTTAGGTATGCACACTGTAGACAGAGTCATTTTTCAAAAGCAATTAGCACACAACATAATAGAGGCAAGAGGGACTACAGCTGAGTGTCCAGGCACCTGGGTGGCTTAGTTGGCTAAGCCTTTGACTTCAGCCCAAGTCCTGATCTCAGCGTCCTGGGGATCGAGCCCCGTGACCGATCAGTGGGGAGGCCTCTTGTCCCTCTGCCCCTCCCCCAGCTCATGCTCACACACTCTCACTCAAATAAATAAAGTCTAAAAAAAAAAAAGAACATCCTGTGTCTGTTTTGTTTACTCATGAATCTTGCAAATAGGACAGGATCTGTCTGACAGCAACCATTCAGTCATAGCTGTGGACTAAGTAACACAGTCCATGCTCTCTGGGAGCTTACAAATTCGTGGTAAAATCAGCTTTCCCATCAGATACGTTCTGTAGGATGTTTCTCTCTGTGTCTCTGTCCCCCTTGCGTGAACACAGGCTGGGTTTCCTTGACAGATGCTAGGTCAGGTAAAGCAGCTTTGTGTTCTGCAGGACTTCTCCTTTTGACTCTTCAAGAAGGGTGCTGGATATAGCTTCTTGCATTTATCATTGATGTGCCTGGGATTGGTGTCTTCCGGAATGGTTGATTTGGCCATACAAAGTCCTATGGAAATCTGGAAAAGGAAAACTCCAGGAGTATAAGAAACCTAACCTCTTGTACTCACTGGTCTGTCAGGCACCTAAAACAATGCTTAGCACTGGGTAATAAATATTTGGGGGGAGGGGGAGGAGAGCACCCCAGATCCAAAGATCAGCGTATCTCACTAAGGTAGTTTTGCCTTAGATGTTATACATATATGTGCATGAATACATACATACATATATGTATCCACTGACACATGTGCAGCTAAATGAATAAATGAATGCAAGAAAGGATTCACAGTGAAGGAGATAATACTTGATTCCTCCATGAAGGGGACCCTCAGAGCCAGGTCACAGAGGTTGGTGTGAGCAGACCGTGTTTGTGGAAGGTAGTGGTAGTTGGTCGGATCGATCGATTCTAGTCAGAAATTGCTCTAGACCTAGAGTTATACGGTTTGATAGTGGGAAACAGTAAGGAGGATGCTGATCGCTTTGCTCTAGGATCCGAGCAAAAGAGGCTTTCAGCCCTGCGAGGTGTGCAGAAGAGTTTGGACTATCAGAGAAAACTGGGGTAGATTTTTGATCAGAAAAGGGACAGCTTGGAAGTGGCACTGAAAGAAGACTTGACATCTGTGTGCAAGGTGGATGGCATTTACCCGAGCCAGCTTGGAGGCACTTGCCAATCCAAGAGTGAGAAATGAGAGTCCTCGCAAGGAAAATAGGGTACAAGGGGGACACTTGAAAGAAGTATCAGTAAAGCCTGGTAAGAGTGAAGGGTCAGAGCTGAACGCGAAGTAGACCGAAGGCAAGAACAGAAGGAGACCCACACAGTGCCCTGTGGTCTCATGCATGGAGTCTGGGACAAACTCTGGATATTACACCTCTTCTCTATATTTGGGAACTCTTCTCCCAACCTAGCATTTCCAACCCAAATCAGTGAGAGCTTGAAACATTCACAGGTGGTGGAGTTCAGTCACTGATTTGGGTTCTCTTTGGAGAACCAGGAGAGACAGCATTGTACAGTGGGGAAGAGCCTGGGCTGTAGTGTCAGAGAGAAATGGGTCCTGATTTTGCCTTGGCTGAGTTTCTTATGCAGCCTAAGCCACAGAGGAGGCTAGGAAGGACAGTCTTGTCCTTGTCTGTCAAATAGGGACAGTAATAGCAACTGCTTCAGGGTGCTGGTGGGAGTCCATAAGATGCTGAATGTACGGCACTTAGCAAAGTACTATATGCACAGTAAGCGCTCTGTCATGTTTGCTGATGCTTACTATTCCTGAACTGGGAGAAGAATTCCTGTCCTATGTGTTTGCATGTGTGTGTCTACTTGGTTTTTTCCCCCCTAATTAAAGAAACAGCAGTGAATCTGTTAGCACAACCGGTAGGCTGGCACGGGGTCGATGGGGAGGTGGCTGCCAGACCGGCACTTGGGGGGGAACTGTGCCCTTGGGGGCCATGGCATGCTATACTTTGCAAAACTTGGAACCAGGCCCAGTATTGTTGAGCAGGCCGAGGAGGCTGGCAGAAGATACCGAGGTGTAACAGTGAGGAAAGGAGAATTCCGATGTTCACGGTCATGGAGTTTTTTTGCACAGGAGTCCAGCTCTGCCCTCAGCTCCTGGCAGGTCCCTGGTCATGTCATCTGCTGTGAGGACAAATGCCTCACCCAGCCACCCACCCAGGAAGAGCTTGAGTGAGTTCGCATGAGAGTTCTTTGGGTTTCTAACCAGCCCACCGATTTTTTTTTTTAACAAACGTGTATTATTTTTTTTTTAAGATTTTTAAAATTTATTTGACAGAGAGAAACACAGCGAGAGAAGCAACACAAGCAGGAGGAGTGAGAGGGGGAGAAGCAGGCTTCTCGCTGAGCAGGGAGCCCGATATGGGACTCGATCCCGGGTCTCCAGGATCATGACCTGAGCCGAAGGCAGTTGCTTAACCAACTGAGCCACCCAGGCGCCCCAACAAATGTGTATTATTTTTAATGAACTCAGCATTTCTCCAAGGCTGGGTTAGTGGCACGTGCTAAAAACTGGCTTCATGGGAGAGCTGGTGTTCCCACCCTGTGGAGAAATAGTTTTGTGTTTCCTATCTCTACGGCTCGGTTTCTGTGTCCCCCACACCATAGAGCATTGCAAGAGGCAGCGTTGGGATTCAAAGAAATCTTTATGCTCTAGTTCCCCTCCAATCAAAAGGAGAAAAAAGTTTGCAGGTCAGAGCTACAGTTAACCTTTTTCTGTTTTCTCTTTTTTTTTTTTTTTTTCTATTTACTGTCACCATGTCCATTTTGATACCAAGATAAGGACTGAAGAGAAGGCATTTTGGTGTTGCGTGACATTGATTTGGTGACTTACTTGGTATCATCGATTTACTCTAGGGTATCATCGATTTACTCTCATACTTGGCTGCCTAGTAGCATCTCCTGGCTTTCAGAAATCCAGACGCCCAGGACTTAGCCCAAATGAATTAAATCACCATCTCTTAGGGTGAGACTTGAAATCAGTATTTTTGAAAATTCCTCATGTGCTTCCAAAGTGTAACTAAGAACTGGTACTTGTGAACATGACTGGTAACCAGAGGTAATTTGCCTCTTCTCAGTCCCACCCCACCCTCTAGGGGATGTTTGGCAATATCTGGAGATGTTTTTTGGTTGTCACACCTAGGGGAGGGGTATGGTACTGGTATCTAGTGGGTAGATCTAGTGGGTAGGTATCTTAAAATGCATGGGACGGCTCCACCATAATGAATAATTGTCGACTCAAAATGTCAGGCGTACTGAGTTTGAGAAGCAATGCTCCAGAATCATCAGACTTAAAATATAGAATATGTCAGAGCACTGTATAATGCCCATGGTGAGGCAGTCACAGCACGGAGAAGTTTACATTTTTGGCCTCCCAGCAAGATGAGGAGAGGGATACGGCTTTGTGAATGCCTCACCCCCTTGAGTTTCTTCAGCGCCTGCTGTCTTGGTGGTCCAATGATGTGGTCCGATGATGAGGTCCTAGCCTGTGTTTGTAGCTGGGGCACCTCCTGGTTCTTATTTTTGGGGCAGGATCGCTTCCTGTGGTTCCACAAGTTGATTGTTCTCAAATGGTTTGGAAGAAGAGCATAAGTTAGGAAAATTAAACCCATAGAAATTAGCAAAAATCAATGACTTTAAAATAAGCTTGTGATTTGCTTGTTTTTTTAATAGGAAGTTTTCTAAAGTGAGGGAGTGAACCATTTGAAAGCGGTATGCATGGGCTCTAAAAAAATCTGATTTTATGTGCTGTTAAGATTTCTTTGGCTTTTTCTTTCCTTCCCATTGGAAAAGAGGAGGCCAAGAAAGGCATTTTTTGATTTTAGCACAAGATATAGTTTTCTTTGATTTTGAAACATTCTGGAATACTCTTATAACAGGTTAACTTTAACCATTATTCATTACAGTGAATCATTAATCTCATGAACCCTGGCTTACTCTGGACACATCTAAGTTTCTGAGTGTGATACGTTAAAAGATCTTTACCATAAATAACTTGTTTTTGTGTTTGTATACACTTGGGAAGTTTAAAGTGTTCAGTTGAGGGGAGCCTTCGTGGTTGAGTTGGTTGACTTTGGCCCAGGTCATGATCCCAGGGTCCTGGGATTGAGCCCTGCATCAAGCTCTCTGCTCAGCGGGGAACCTGCTTCTCCCTCTCCCTCTGCTGCTCCCCCTGCTTGTGCTCTCTCTCTCTCTCTGAAATAATTAGCTGAGGCACTGAATTTTGATATTGAATATACATATGACATGTTATATATACTCAAAATTGTGTTTCCAAAAACTGATGAAAGTGAACAGTTAGGGCTCTTGAAGTTGCTCTGAATTCATTGATCTTATGCAGGTGGTTGATTGATGATTTTTTTTTTTAATTTGTTCCTTTAAAGAGATTTCAAGTGGTACCTTTAATGCTTTCATCAAGCTTTTGTTCTAGAATTCAATTTGTGTGTATGAATCTAGGGTTATAATAACTTTTCAGTTTTCTCATTTTTTTTTCTTATTGCATAAACTGTGACTCCAGTGTAATGCATTTTATTCATTTGGTAAAAAATTTAAGCCCCACTATGTGCATTTTGCCTTAATTAGTATAATAGCCTATAAAACTTGTTCAGCCTAGTTTAGTGTAACCTGAGGGCACTAAGCCAATACTCTTGTCTACTGTGTTCCTTTTACACCTACTGGTTGGAATGTTTTAAATTAAGGTTAGAACAGTAACAGCTCATGTGATATTTGGCGAGAATATTCCAAATTTCAGGGTTGGAACAAAATACCTTGTTTCTTCATGGAGTTTTTGCAATGACTCCCTCATCCAAGCCTGGTTTTTGTAGCTGTGCTTTTAACTTAATTTATAATTGCATTTTTGGAAGTTCTCTTTGCATATGTAAACATTCAAGTTTTTCCTCTGTCTTTGAAGTTTTGTTGTATGAAGTATGTAGGGAATTAATCCATGCTTATAGTATAGATTCTTTTTTCCCTAAAACTCAAGTGTCCTGGGGTCCCTGGGTGACTCAGTCATTAGGTATCTGCCTTCCACTCAGGTCATGATCTCAGGGTCCTGGGATCAAGCCCCCATCGGCCTCCTTGCTCAGTGGGAAGCTTGCTTCTCCCTCTCTGACTCCCCTTGCTTGTGTTCCCTCTCTTGCTGTCTCTCTCTCTCTCTGTCAAATAAATAAATAAAATCTATAAAAATAAATAAAAATAAAAATTCAAGTGTCATGAGAACCAACACAAGTTTGCTTCATAACAGTTGTACTTAATAGTAATCCGCCAAATATTCCTACCTGAGGGTCTGACCATATATAGGGTATGTATGTGTTTGTTTGTGTTGGGTGGGGGGTGTTGTTCTTTGGGATTGGGGTCAGAATAGGAGAATAAGAATTACTTTAGTGCTTAAGGACAAATTAGATCTAGCCCACATCTTGAAGTACAAATAGTCAGGGACCATTCTGGTTTCTTAGAAACAAGGGTTTTGTGGGTTATTCATATATATATATATATATATATATATATATATATATATATATGTATGTATAACTTTTATTTCAGTGTGTTTATCTATACCTTTATCATATTGAAGACCAACTAGGTTGATTAGAGCCCCTGTCTAGATATTTCCTAGAACGGAGACCTGTTTGTCCATGTATGTAAAAAGAACTGATTTGGTTTGGGGAATAAAGGATGTAAAGGGTGGGGTGAGAGTTTGTAGCTGAAAATGTTTGAAAGGCATAGAAGAGTGAGCAGACAACTTCTGTGTATCTTAAAGGCACGTAGCTAGAGCCAGCAGATCAAACTATGGGAAAACAGATTCTAGCTCATTTCAGGGAGTGTCCAAAGAGTTCATGCACCATGGGTTGGTGAAGGGTAAGGGTGGATGGAGTGAAGAACTCTAGGAATTTCCTTCCAATAGGGATCATCAGGAAGTCCATGAATGGGACAGGACACGGGAATTTGAGCAGTGGACCTGAGAATGAGCACTGGATCAGATGGTTTTTAAATTCCTTTCCAGTCTAGCCATTCTACAGTTTTCAGGATATATTGCATCCCTCAAAAAGTGAAGAGTGAAGACACCAGCATTTGAAGGGACATTTCAGATTCAAGAGTTCAGGTTGCCTAATTTTTTTTTTTTTCTTTCCAGCTTCTATAAAGTCCTCCTGCAATTATACCCTCTCCTCTCCAACATCAGCTTCTTTCTCCATTTGTGAACACCTTCATCAGCATCAGAACACGCCTTTTTATCCAGGCCTTGAAAGGCAAATGACAGACAAAATTCCTGAACCCACAGTAGCCTACAGCCCCCCCTCTGCTTTTTCACCATAGTGGAAACCCCAAAAGAGTTGTCTCTGCCCCCTTCCTGGTGCCCCTTCTCGCCCCACCACTCTCCAAAACTAGAGACCTCTTTTTTAACAAATCCCCTGGCCTCATTTCCATCCTCAGAGCCGCTGCCATATTCAGCATCGTCCATCCCTCCCACTTCTTCTTTTCTTTTCTTTTTTTAAGATTTTATTTATTTATTTGACAGAGAGAAACACAGCGAGAGAGGGAACACAAGCAGGGGGAGAGAGAGAGGGAGAAGCAGGCTTCCCGCAGAGCAGGGAGCCCGATGTGGGGCTCGATCCCGGGTCTCTGGGATCATGACCTGAGCCGAAGGCAGTCCCTTAACCAACTAAGCCACCCAGGTGCCCCAGCCTCCCACTTCTTAAAATGCCTTCTTGACTTGGCTTTCTCTTTTCCACCCACTTCACTAATCCCCCCTTTGGAGGCTGTCTACATCCTGAAGTGCCCCAGCTCCATCCTTGGCTCTTCTCCACATTCTGGGCAGTGGTTCTTAACCTGGCTTGGGCTGAAAAAAATGAGGGAGTGGGTAGGTCCTCTTTAATTAATCCAGAATCCCCAGGGAGGACCCTGAACATCAGTTGTTAAAATGTTTTGTTTGTTTGTTTTTGTTGCTGACTCTACTAATGGATGGCCAGGATTGAGAGTCCAGGTGATTTTATCTAGTCCTGAGGAATCAATACCAAATACCAACTAATGACTCCCAGTTAATCTATGGAATTCATCTTTCCTAGATGCCAGACTCATTTATGCTGTTATCTGATTTACACTTCCTCCAGGGATGGACACCTTCATTTCAGCCACCCCCTCTGGCCCCCCACACCTGCTTCTCCCCTGGATTTGCCCTTCTCAGTCAACACATTGGCTATACACAGCTCTCAATCTCAAAGTGCAGGTGACCTCTTGAGTCCCCTTCCTCCTTTCCCTCAGGGCTACACAGCTAATCCAATAGCAAGTCCTGTCCATTTTCCTTGATGATCTACGCTCCTGGTTGTCTTCCTGCTTCTCTCTCTGTTCCCTTTCATCTCCTTTGCAGCCCCCTTCCTCTCCTTTGTCTCTTCAGTGTTAGCCTTGGTCTGATTTTTCTGCTGTGCTTCTGATTCTGCTCTCTTCCTACCCACTCCTGAGCCTCCAGGTTCTCTCCATGGCAAAGACGTCCAGATTTATATTTCAAGCCCAATCTCTTGTCCAGGTTCTAGACCTGCATGTCTGACTGTGGAGCGTTCATCAGCACTAGGCTGTCTCACAGGCAACTCAATTTCAATGTGAAGTGATGTGAACTTACCCTCTCTTTCAGTCTCCTCCCAGTGAATTATGCAATTGACTATCCCAAAATCTACAAGGCGTCTCCCCCTACCTCATCCCTATGCCCCATTCGATGCCACCATGATCAGTATTGCCAATATGAAATAGCTGTAGAATCTGTACACTGCTTGTCACCGTCTGTTGCCACCGACCAAGACCAAGCCACTTCCATCACCTCTTATCTAGATTACTTCAAGGACAGATGGGATGTCCCCCCAATCCCACCCCAACACAGCAGTCTGGCTTCCTGTGCTATCATTGGTCTTTATCAAATGCCCATGTGATGGTGTCATCCCCTGGCTAAGATACCTTACTGGAGCTCTAATTCAGTCTTAACTTTTAAACAGTACTTAGAGGAAGAATCCTTAATAACCCGTTCTCAGAGGGCTGGACCTGTTGGAAATTTTTTGGAAGTATCTGCCTCCCTGCTTCCACCTTGTAATCCCATCACCCAAATACATGCGCATGACCTCCTCTGGCCTCTTGTTTATCATGAACCCTCAGGGTTACAATGGGGCACAGTAAGACCTCAATAAACATTTGTTGACTAAATGTGGGAAGGCAGTAGCTCTGAATGATAATCCATTCTGATTTACCTTACCTTAAAAAATGAATGGGGGCACGTGGGTGGCTCATTGAGTTAAAGCCTCTGCCTTCAGCTCAGGTCATAATCTCAGGGTCCTGGGATGGAGGCCCACAACGCATTTGTTGACTAAATGTGGGAAGGCAGTAGCTCTGAATGATAATCGATTCTGATTTACCTTACCTTAAAAAATGAAAGGGGGCACCTGGGTGCTCATTGGGTTAAAGCCTCTGCCTTCAGCTCAGGTCATAATCTCAGGGTCCTGGGATGGAGGCCCACAACGCATTTGTTGACTAAATGTGGGAAGGCAGTAGCTCTGAATGATAATCGATTCTGATTTACCTTACCTTAAAAAATGAAAGGGGGCACCTGGGTGGCTCATTGGGTTAAAGCCTCTGCCTTCAGCTCAGGTCATAATCTCAGGGTCCTGGGATGGAGGCCCACAACGGGTTCTCTGCTCAGCAGGGAGCCTGCTTCCTCCTCTCTCCCTGCCTACTTGTGATCTCTCTCTCTGTGAAATAAATAAATAAAATCTTTTTTTTTAAAAAAGAAAGGTTTCCAGAATCAAAATTTCTGTTTTGTTGAGTAGTCCTGTGTATGGGTTTCCCTCAGCTCAGTAGTTTCCAGGGGATCGTTAAAAAAAAAAAAAAGGAACTAAGAAATGTGGGCGTCTACTAGCAAATCATTCGCAGTCTGTGCCCTTTGAATGGCCGTGGAGGGCTGAACTTGGCCAAACAGCACAGATGAAGCAAACCACCCTCATGACCCAGGGAGGCGAAGGGGGTAGGGGGTTACGGTCCGGGGGGGGGGGGCAGATTAGTTGAGGCATGAGCCTCTGCAGTGAGCTTTTTCAATGTGGGCATGCGTCAGCCAGGATCGTCAGCCAGGATCCCAGTGCCTGAGACGTGCTGGGACTTGACCCAACTGTTGATTGCATTTTCAAACCTGTTTGGGAAGGAGGTTGGAACACCACAGGCGTGCTTGGGTCTTATCTGCAGCCAATCTGGTTGAAAAGGAACAGACGAGAACTTAATCGTGTTTAACCTGTAGGAACAAACGGGGGGCTTTCTAGGTCTCTGTCCTCATGAATCTAAAAGAGAATGGGAGGGTTTTTTTTTTTTTTTCCTTTAGAAGATTTGGGTCTGTGTTCCAGACTTCCCCCACAGGGCCGGGAGCTCCTGGGTGAGGTTTCCTTGTCTCCGTCCTCTTCAAATTCCTCTCTCTAAACCTCTTCATGACAAGGCTTAGAAAGGCCAACAGTCAGTGCTGAGTCAGAAGGATAAGCAAGAAGGGAATGACACACTTCCTGCTCTAAGTTCTTGGGAGTTTTTATGGTTTGTTTTTCTGTTTGGCTTTGAAGATTCCCTGAAAAGACAGAAGCTCACCCTGGCCTATCTTTGGATCAGCCACCTCTATTTATTATTTGATCTCCTAGGATACCTAACTTGTTATGCCTCCTAAAAAATCTACTTAAAGGTTTTTAAAAACTGGTTTTTAGTTTATTATGAAAGTATTACATGCTTGTTTAGTATATTTATCAACAATCATTTATTGAAAGAATGAAAAATGGGAGGGGAAGGTACTCCTCAATTCCGCCACCCAGGAAAAAATGTCAGAGAATATCACTCCAGGCCTTTTCTGTACACCTCTAGTTTTTCTCTACAAAAATTAAATGGTAATAAGATTTCTTGTATCTATTGCTTTGTAGGCTTTGCAAGAGTTCTCTCTTAGTAATTAATTGACAGGATCGGTTTGAAACACTGTATTACAATTCTGGATAGAGAAGTGCTGTGATTCACTTAGCCCATCCCCCGGCTGGATACTCAGGCTGCTTCAGTCTCTGGCATTATTAGGACACCACACAACTCCCTTGGACGACAGCTGCCCACACTTGTCCCTGTTTCATTGGATGTATTCCTGGAAGTGGTTCAAAGGACATGTGGAGTTTTCAGGTTTTGATCTTCCCTGCCACTCTGCCTTCCAGACATTGGTCCTGTTTCACATTCACACCATATAAACCTCTCACCATGTCCCATATGGCACTATCTGTTCTGGCCTTTGCCTGACTCCCATCTGCTTCTCACACCTTTCTTCCCTGTGCTTCCACCATGCAACCCCACTGACCCCCTTTCTACTCCTTTCCCTGCAGCGTACTGAGCTTGTCCCATCTTGGGCTGGTGCACCTGTTCCTCCTGCCGCCTGGCCTGCTTTTCCTCTGGCTCTGGCACACTCTTCCCATGCCACTTCTGCCAGAGTGGTCTCCGTCACCACTCCCTGTTCATTTCCAGTCTGGCACCTCTCACCATCTGTCCTTTAATTATTTATGTGTTTTGTTGGTTGCCATCTTTCCCCCCCATCGAATGTTAATTTTGTAGCTCACGCAACCTAGTGTATTTTCCTTGGCGCGTTTAAGTCAGTACTGAGCATGCAGTGGGTATTGGATAAATATGGGATGCTGTCAAATGAATGGAGAAATCTCCCTGTCATCTATGAAGGTACAGTGGAGTGCAGAGGAGGAAATGGGGACATTTCCTCTAGGGAGTGGCTATAGGGAGACAGGAGTAGGAACTGGTCTCAGGCTACCAGCATCCTGCTGGCCTCGTGTGAGCGGAGCCTCGGAACACTGACCCATGGTAGAAAGGACATGAGAAGAAGGGGAGTGTGGGTGAGCAGAGGTCCAGAGGGAGGACAGTGGGAAGCTGGCTGTGGCCAGGATTGGGAGCCACCCCGAGTCCCACGCAGAGGACGGTGTGTAAATGAGGATGTGGAAGCATGTTTTAAGCTCAGTTCCAGGCACAGATGGTGGTGATAGGTGACGGAGCTGCACTTTGGGACGATGTCCTGGGAGAGCAGCTGAGTGGAAGGAGCCCATCTGGCCAGAGGATGAGATGTAGCTGGAGGTGGGTGATGAGGGAGGCAGGAGGGGCATTTCAGAGGCAGGGGAACAGGAGGGTTTGGGGGCAGGTAGGGGGAGTGAGGGGTCCATGGTGACACTGAGGTTTTCAGTCTGCATGACCAATGGGTAGGTGAGATATGGAGCCTCAGAGGAGAAGCCTTCCAGAGGGCAGGAGCATAGGGTTTTAGTGTGGGTCCTCCCCTCTGCTAGATTCCTGAGCACTTTGGAGATGGGACCAGCTAAGATGCCTCCCTTTCCCTGAAGGGCTTCAGGTGATGGGAAGAGAGAAGCAAGGGGTGGGGGACCGAGAGGGGGGTGCAGAAATAAACCACAGAACAGTGCCTCGGACTCCCATGGCCCCTTTCTCATCTGAGTGCCCAGTGGGAAATTAAAAATGGGGCTACCACCCCTCCCCAGGGGCCCATCACGCATGGTAGGAGCCTGTTTGGTGTCAGCTTGCTATAGGGTTAATTTGCTTAGTCATGAGGCTGAGGAGGACGGGGTGGAGGAGGACAGGTGGCTGTGTGTCGGCTGCATGAGCACAGCACTTGGGTACAAATATCACCCAGAGCCCGGTGACAGTGCGCGCTCCCTGCAAACGGTCAAACCCGATACGTGTTTTTCCTGTTATGAGAAACTTTACTCGAGATATGCTGTAGTTTCTGATTATTCTCTAAATGATCAAGTTTCTGAAAGTTATGTTGTTGGGTTGTTTTGGTTTTTTTTTTTTTA
This sequence comes from Spilogale gracilis, assembly GCA_004023965.1. NCBI lineage: Eukaryota > Metazoa > Chordata > Mammalia > Carnivora > Mephitidae > Spilogale > Spilogale gracilis. The sequence continues at coordinate 23,040 of PITA01020343.1, forward strand.
CTTTAGGTTTGAAAATTATGGGAGGGGGGTTTGGGTGGTAAAACTGCATAATGACAGGGGCGCCGGAGTGACTCAGTGGGTTAAGTCTCTTTAAGGCCTAGGTCAGGATCTCAGGGTCCTGGAATCAAGTCCCTCATTGGGCTCCCTGCTCAGTGGGGAGCCTGTTTCTCCCTCTCCCTCTGCTGCTCCCCTTGCTTGTGTGCACCCTTGCTCTCTGACAGATAAATAAATAATATCTTTTCTAAAAACTGCCTAATGACAAAGCTCTATCCTCTAAAGGAGGAAGGGCCAGTAGAACTGCTTGCTGGAATTCCTTGCAAAGTTGTCTTTTCAAGAAACCACTTTGTGCCACCTCTAAAGCAAAGAGTTTAACAGGATCCAAATGAAAAGGAGAACTGCAGAAGCGCAGCGAGCAGGCAGCAAGACTTGGCAAATGAGAGACCGTCCCAGCCTGGAGAGGAATCCACAGCAACCACGCACAGGGTGGTAGGAGCCGAAAAGGTTAAAAGAAGAATAATTGGGTTTGGCAGAGGAGGGAAGCGGAGGAATTCAGCTCAGGAAATATCATATGTTGTATATTAACTAGAAGTTCTAGAAATTTACAGAGAAATTGACTGTGCAATTGGAGAGTTTTCCTTGGCAAATAGAAAGTTTAATTAGTTTAGCGTTCCCTCGCTCGGGCTCACACTTTCACAGGGAGGTTTGCAGTGGAAGAATGCTAGAAAGTGTCAGGGTTCCATTTATATTCTGTTCAGCAGAAAGTAGACCACATTCTAGTGCCAGCATATGTATTAGAGCAGATGCTCTGAGGTTTTGGGGTTTTTCCCCCTTGTAAATGCTGATCTAGTGTTTTCATCGGTGGTGCGAGTGTGAAGAGAGCTTGGAGCCGTGTCTGAGGAAGACAGACACAAATGTTCCTTCTGGAGTCCTAGGATCTGGTCCTCACTGTGGCTGCATGGTTTAACCAGCTATTTGTGTGATTTGGGGCACACTTAGGGCTTCCTTGGGCTGCTTCATTTTCCTTGCTTGTGTGATAAGGTTGGATGATATCGTAGGTCCTGCCAACCTGAGGTTATGTGAATTTTAAGAAAGAGAGGGGAGGGGTGCCTGGGTGGCTCAGTCATTAAGCATCTGTCTTCGGCTCAGGTCATGATCCTGGAGTCCCAGGGTCGAGCCCCACATTGGGCTACCTCCTCGGCCAGAGGCCTGCTTCTTCCTCTCTCACTCCCCCTGCTTTTGTTCCCTCTCTAGCTGTGTTTCCCTCTGTCAAACAAATAAATAAAACCTAAAAAAAAAAAGAGTGGAAAGATGGCCTTTTGGCGGGGAGGGGCTCTGAGTAGCATTGTATAAAATTTATGCTTAAAACATAGAAACACATATGATGTGATAGAAAGGTCTGCCACCCCATGCTTATTTATTTGTGCAGCTCATTTTGGTGGGAGGAGGGACTGTGAACAGCAGCAGACATGCGAACAGATTTGAGAAGTCCCCTCCCACCCAAGTCCTGTCTCTGATGCCAGGGCTACCCCCCACCCCCCACCCCGGGCTCCAGCTCACACTGTCTCACTCACTGCACTCCTGGCTTTGAAAGGTGGGTTGCCAGGCATTCCTTTTATTTTCTAGATGCTGAACTGTTTGCGCTTTCTCTCTAGTTGACCAAGAACACTTTTGTGAATATGATAGGAAGAGAGAAAAGCCAACAGAGTCGGTCCAAGCCAGACCTGGGTTCCTAGGCTGGTGTTTCCATCAAGCAGGTGCATTATGGTGTGGAGCTCACACTCCTCACCTGTAACCCACGAATCATGCTGTCCACCTCCCCGGCTTTTGCTGAGGACTGAGTGAATGTGATGAGAGCATGCTTTCTGGCATCGAGAGGGGCCTGACCCACTGGGATTTTCCCACTCTGCTCTGGGCTTGAGTACTTGCTTCTTGGCCATGCCGAGCCTCCCTGGCAAGAGAGGGTGGGCCTGAGCACTTGCTGTGTCTGTGGCAGCATCTGTGAGATCTTCTGGAGCACCTTGCCAGACTCAGGCCCTGATTCTTCCTCAATGATTCCCACCCAGCCCGCTCTCTTCCCTGCTCTGCCTATGACTTCTTCGTCCTTGAAGAAGAGCAGAGGGACAAAGAGAAGCAAGTCAAATTGAGGAGGAGGGTCTGGGGGCCATGGCTTTTGGGAGGCTACTAGAAGAGTTGAGGTTACTGGAGGAGGCAGAGGAGAGGAGGTCTGGAGAGGACCTAAAGGGGAAGGGCAGCCTACCCTAGGGACTAGGGAGCATCTTGGAAATGCCAGGGCAGGAAGGTCAAGGTGTTTTGTAGCCATCTCCAGTTCTGCCTCTAAAGCTATAGTATCAGATGAAGTAAACAGATGCAGGTATCTTTCTCACGCAGGCACAAACTGCATGATTATTGTGGTGATCGTTGAATGTGCAGCCGACAAGGATGTGGGTAACTGTCAGGCAGTATTTTTCTTGGGGTATGTGATACGCAGTCGTTGAAACTAGGCCAGAGAGAGTGTGCGCCTGGCAGATGGTTCTGGAAGGGCAGGGCTTGCAACGTCCTGTTGGCTCTGTTGCTTAGCCTCTTTTGCTTTGCCAGTCTCTGTGGAAACTGGGATGGCCACCCACATGCCCTGGGTGTGGGGACCGTGAAGCGATGTGAGTGATAGTGCCTTGCCCTGAGCTGTCGAGATAACCTGGAGCACATGCACACAGACGAGGAGAATCTGGCGTTCCAGAGGAGTGTGGTTGCAGCTACATGATGAAGAAATACCAAACAAGATGGACCCTAGCCTACCTGACTTATTTAGCCTCATACTTCGAATCATCAGCAGTGCCAGGAGCAGTGACTAGGGGCGTTGACATGCTGAGAAAAGACAGCCAGGTGCATTCTGAGCACAAACTGTCATAGCAAAGCTGAATCAGGATGGATGCCTCTGTCACCGAGCCATGAGGCCTGGAGCATGTGGGAGGACGCTGCTGCCCCATAGGCGGCTGTTTTCTGTGATGCTGGAGGCCCCTCACCAGTCTTCCCTTCCCAGGCCTGGACAGTGCCGTCCCAGCCTCTCCACCCAATGGGTCAGGGTTTGCAAAGTCGTAGTGATTTAGAATCTTTTCCTTCCAAGGAGGAGCGTAGTCTCTCAGCAACTCCTATGACCCTTAGTCTCTGATGAAGTCATCTTAAGATGAAGGGGCCAGTGAGAATTTGGGGGATAACGCATAAGGATGGTTTCTCAGGTGTAAGCTTCAAACCATCATGAGTTAGTCACATAACATAGGCTAAGACCATAAGAAATGATTATGTATCTTTTTCAAAAAAGTTTTTATTAAGAGAGAAACACAGCTAGAGAGGGAACACAAGCAGGGGGAGTGAGAGAGGGAGAAGCAGACTTCCCAGCGAGCAGGGAGCCCGATGCGGGGCTTGATAATATATCTTAAATTGATGTGTATTTGGTGTCTCTTCCAGCCTTCTTCCCAAATCAGTAGTGGACATTTGGTTTATAATTCAGATCGACAGTAATGCTTGTTGCTCTTTGAGCCTGCAATGTGCATCAGGCAGGGTGTAATTTGCTTCCCATGGTCCTCTTCACATGATGACAGCAATTCTATGAGGTCGATGATGTTAATTCGCATTTGACAAGAGAATAAAATTGTTCAGAGAGGTGATGTCACTTGCAGTTCTATAAAACCGGGAATAGCGTAGCTGGAATGTGAACCAGGACCAGTAGAACTCCAGAGTGTTTGTCCGTTGCTTTCCACTTGGTGTCTTTTTTCGCCGAGTACCTGTTACCTTAGAATGGTATCATTGCACAGAGAATAAAAATAAAATCAAGAAATTTACTGTGCAGTTGGGGATAAGACGGGTAGGCCACTAGAGATAATTCATGGACAACCGTGATAGGTGCCCAGGAAGTCTTATGAAAATTCAACAGAGGTGCCAGGGGTGTTTAAAGGAGAAGGTGAGATCCTATGTAGCTGGTTGGGACACTCAAGGTCTCCATAGAGGCGGTGCCCTTGGAAGGGGGCCTTGCAAGACTGGCAGAATCTCACCCAGTGGGGATGGATAAGGGAATAATTTGTGGGTGCTCATGACTGCCAAATACTTGGGCAAATCAACAAGCTTCTGAAAAGGCTATGAGATCATATATGCACATAGATCTTTCCCTAAGCACTTGTGTGTGTTGTGTGCCTGGACGCAGTCACATTCTTTATGAAGACCTTATACTCTTCTCAAAAGTGAAAGGCTAATGTTTTTCAGTCGCAACATTGTCCAAACTCTGTTCTCTGCTTCTGAGAACAAGAATACCTCTGAGCAGTAGTTACTCTTAATAGACATTCATGTTTATACTGGCCAGGTAGGAATGAAGAGCTTTTTTGATTTTTTTTTTTTTCCCCAGGCAACATCTATGATTGGAGCTGCTCTTTTTTTTTTTTTTTTTTTTTTTTTTTTTTTTAAGTATCGGCTCCTCTTTTCTAGCATGTTGAAACGTTAAGATTTCCTGTTTCTGCTTGATTTTGAAAACATCTCCTGTGCACCTATCACAGGTAATCCCTGTGTTTCTGTGGAGCCCTTGTTTATGGGCAGCAAGTGCAGGCAGCAACCAGTCTCTCTCCATTGTGGAAGTGGGGACCTCTCTGGGGATTTACAATTAAAGGCTACCTCATGCATTCCACCACAGGTGACGAAACCCAGCTCCCAGAATAACAAGCGAGACAACTTTTAAAACGACTCGTTGACCAGCGTCTTCTGTGCATTTGCTAAGTGTACGGCGGATTTTTTTTTTTTTTTAAAGGATGGTATAAATTCTTGGGGATTATTCTCGGGGAAGACTGGCTCTTCCTTAAGGCAATACAGTTACGTAGAACCTGTATCAACAGAGTGGCTGTGTCCCTTCCTCCAGGCCGGGCGAGGACCAAGACCCCGTGAAGCTGTCCTCCAGGACAGGGGAACATGCTGAAACTAGGTGAGTTCGTTCGATGGCCCTCAGACTCACGTTCTGATGACTCAGTGACATGGTGTTGCTGTCTGCAAGGGAGTAACGTTCGGTGGTAGCTCTAAAGTGGTTGTGTCAAACAAATCACCGCTTTTCTTTTTCTGTGACTGGGTGTGGGGACCTGGTGTTAAGCTGAGGGAGGTACAGAAAAAATGGCATCTGAAGTTTGCATGTAGATTGTTCCCTCTGTAAATAAATGAAGGATCAAAATGCTTCAGAAATGGGACTCTGATAAGATTGAAGAGCTATTTTACTTAAGGTTTCTCCTTTTTACATTTTCCATGTGTTTGTTAATTGTAACATGTGTCTGGGTCTGGCAGTGACCTGCAAACACAGGGGTATTTTATTTCTGTTCTCCTGTTGTGTAGATGTTGGTCAGAATACTGTTCTCCCTAACAGTCAATAAACAGTTTCACTCAACAAGTATATGGACTTTTGTACTTTTAGAACATGTCTTGGGCTTGTTTTCAGCCATAGTTAAAACTTCTACAAGTAGACTTTCGTTTTATTTTTGAGGTAGATTGGGAAAATTTTTGAGTATGGAAACAGGACAATTTAAATAGCCCTTAAAGTTATATAGGCATTTGCACACTGGTTCAAGTCTGTGCCTAGTATTTGTTGAAGTTTCTCTAAAATCGGTCTGCTCAAAAGACTTTCTAGAGCTTCAGCTGAATATGAGGAGGGGTTTAGAAATGAAGACGTAGCTAAGTGCCAGTCTATCTAGTTTCTTAGCCCATTAATTGAACCTTGGCAACCAGTGCAATTTCCTAGAGCCGTGACTTCTTTTTTTGAATGGAAAGTGGTCACCTGCACATCATTTATGTTAAATGTACATTTGCTCACCAGATGCCCAGAGCTGTGCATGTGATTCTCTGTCTGCTTTCTTTATATATGTATCTAGGCACATTCTATCAATACAGGAAGATGCCTATATGCCTGTGACTTTAGCTCACAGCGTCCATGCAGTTGGGATCAGAGCCAGATTTGGTTGGGAAGGTTTCCTGAAAGAAGTGAGTTTTGGGGGCGCCAGGGTGGCTCAGTTGGTTGGGCGACTGCTTTCGGCTCAGGTCATGATCCCGGAGACCCGGGATCGAGTCCCACATCGGGCTCCCTGCTCGGCGGGAAGCCTGCTTCTCCCTCTCTCACTCCCTCTGCTTGTGTTCCCTCTCTAGCTGTGTTTCTCTCTGTCAAATAAATGAAATCTAAAAAAAAAAAAAAAAAAAAAAGAAGTGAGTTTTGGTGGTGGAGTTTCAAAGGGAGGTAAGTATCGCACTTTGGCAGAAGGAAGAAGCATACATAAAGCTTCGAGGCTGGAGTGATTAGTCAGATGTATTCAGTGAGTAAGCGTGCACCATATGAGAGCAGATTGTAAATTAGTGGTTGAAAATCGCCAGACTACTGGAGGAGAAGAGGGGAGGGCTGGTTGTGGAGGAGGACAGGGGAGGCTTATGGGAGCTGCTCTTTGTGTGTGTTGGTAGTAAATTTCATGCCTGGATACCCATGGGTGCTGACCATGTTGCCATCTAGTGGAGCCGGCTGAAATGCACCTACTAACCTCTTTTCACTTTAGGTTGAATAATGTGGTATCTTAGCAGTAGGGAAGCTCACTTCTCCTTTACCTTGGAATTTTATATAAGAAATTAGAGGAGATGGATGTAACTGTGCATCCCCTCAACTGATATTTAATTTTGACTTTAGAAAATAGAACTGAGGGGCGCTTGGGTGGCTCAGTTGGTTGAGCGACTGCCTTCGGCTCAGGTCATGATCCCGGAATCCTGGGATCGAGCCCCGCATCGGGTTCCCTGCTAGGTGAGAAGCCCGCTTCTCCTTCTCTCACTCCCCCTGCTTGTGTTTCCTCTCTCACTATGTTTCTCTCTGTCAAATAAATAGATAAAATCTTAAAAAAGAAAAAAGAAAATAGAGCTGAATCCCAATAGAAAGCATTTCTCATAGATGATGTTTGGAGGTCGTGGAGTCCATCCTTGGTACAGTGGTGATGGAAGAGAGCCCTCCCACAAGAGACATTACAACCCACAGGCCTCAGAGCTGGAAGATACTGCAGAGAGCCATACCCACCCCACCCTCCCTTACATAGATCTCTGTCTGCATCCATTTAGCACAACTTCCTGAGTTCTTATTACCTATCACGCTCTCTTCTGGGTACTGAGGGTACACCAGTGATGACAGCAGATAGAGAGCCCTGCTTGTGAGAAAAAAATTAAGAAATAAAATAAGGAAACTAAGAAATCCCTGATCTTGGAGCACCAAAATTCTAGTGGGAAAGATGGACAATTATTAAACAAAGAAGTAAAAAATATAGTAGGGAGGATTCTGTTAAGTAAGTGCTAAGGAGAAAAAAAATTCAGTCTAAAGTGGGGGATAAAGATTGTTGTATATGTCTGTGGTTGGTGCATGCGGAGAGAGGATTTGCAATTGTGTGTCCTCACTGAAATTGTGTAGTCTCTCCTAAAGGGGTGAGAAAACCAGAGAGGTGACTATCCTGGGGAGAAGCATTCCCGGCAGAGGGCAAGCAGATACAAAGGCCCCGAGGTGGGAATGGTCCTTGTGTGTCCCCAGAACCACCAGGAGGCTGACCAGAGGAAAGATGAGCCAGAGAGATGGGAAGGGGCCACATCAGCTTGGACCGTGGGGACAGTTAAAACAAAACAAAAAATTTTTTTTTAGTTAAAACGAATTTTACGGGGCACCTGGGTGGCTCAGTTGATTAAGCGACTGCCTTCGGCTCAGGTCGTGATCCTGGAGTCCCAGGATTCAGCCCCATATCAGGCTCCCTGCTCAGCGGGAAGCCTGCTTCTCCCTCTCTCACTCCCCCTGCTTGTGTTCCCTCTCTGGCTGTGTTTCTCTCTGTCAAATAAATAAAATCTTTAAAAAAGAAAAACAAAAACAAAAACGGATTTTACATTTGACATAAGAGGAGAAGCCATCCAATCTAGTGTAACATCATTTGACAAATGAAAGTTAGGGCAAAGAAATCAGGTCAGGTGTCTGTGGTCAGCATCATCGTGCTGGAGTGGGGAAGGGAACGTGCCTTCTAAGCCAGCGTTCTTCCTGTTGACCTAGTCTGCCCCTCTGGCAACTGACTTCCAAGTGCAGTGATCCCAAATTAGCCTGGTGCTCTGGGATCCTCCAACAGCTGCGGGTCAGCATGGTTCATCCTGGTCATTCCCTCGGGATGACCACGGCACACACAGAGAGGAGCCAACTGCTCATCTCAGAGGACTCCTCTGTCAAATACCACCTTCCTTCATTTTGGTATGGAGATACATCCTTTGGGTGTTGCCAGCAATTAAACCCCTAAACCTATACTCTCACGAAGGCCCCCTATGTTCATTGTGCAGTTTCTTGGATATAGGGAATGTAAGAGTTTTATGTCTTACGGGGGGGATCACAGTTCTTGTCATGAGAGGTAGTAAGATTGAATAGTGGGAGTTTTTAAAAATGATTTTGAATATAGGAGTGCCTGGGTAGCTCAGTCAGTTAAGCATCTGACTCTTGATTTTGGCTCTGGGCGTGATCTGAGGATCATGGGAGCAAGCCCCGTGCTGGCAGGCCTGGGGGAGGCATCTGCTTGGGATTCTCTCTCCCTCCTTCTTTCTCTCAAATGAATAAATAAAATTTTTTTAAAAATTGAAAATAGGATCACCAGGTGAGGAGGAAACCCCTGGTTGTCACCAATGCAGCTGGACCTGGACGGTTTTACCCAACATTCTTCATCTTCTTTCCTTACTATGAGCCCATTCAAGGCCTCCCTCCCTTCTGCCTTCTTTAGATCTTGTGACTGTTGTCCTCTGAACACGAGTCAGATTCTCTAATCTTGCTTTCTGAGGAAGGTCAGACTACTGCTCAGTATACAGAAGAACCCTGCACCGTCTCCTATCCAGCCGCAGCCTGGATCCTGTGGACAGAGGAACAGGAGCTCCTGGCACAAGGACAGTCCCATCTTGTGGAGAGAACTAACTCATGACTCACTCTTGCTCCTTCTTTCCTTTCCTTCCAAAGCAAAGCTCCCAGTATAGGTAATGTGAGGTTTACATCATCTTAATTGCCATGTACATTTTGTTTATATAGTACTTTCTCTCTTTTTTTTTCTTTTTTCTTTATTTATTTTTTGCCAACCAAGGTAATTTCATATGTCCATTTGCCTGTATTTTTTTAAAATGAGCTCTGGAATCCCACTACCTCAGACCATCAGGATCAGCCCTGATTTGTGTTGTCCTCCAGAGTCTGTAGTCCCTTCAGTAGCTGAACTCTTTGTCCCTGGAGCCTGAGGGCACAATTCTCCAGGATCCTTTCATTTGGGTCTTTAAGTGAGTGGGCATTCCTGGGGGTGCTTTTACTTTTTCCTGCCTTCAAGTCTTGCTGCTTTTTCGAGGAAGGCAGCCACCCGTTGTGGCAAGATGTTCCCTACCATGAGCCTCAGGAGGTTCCATCAGGGATGGTGGGGCAGCGCCATACTGGGATTGGAGGATCCAAGTCCTGTCCCTCAGGCTCTCTTCCTTGTCTGTGTCACTGAGGTTCCTCAACATCCTCCGCCCTTGGGTCTCTGCTTGGCTATCACTGTCATCAGCCAGACAAGACTTGGCTCTGAGGAAGAGGGGACTTCCAGGCTGTCCTCTGACTTTGTTAGGCTTGAAAAAATGGGGGAGAAAGTACTGGTGGTCTGTGTATTCTGGGACTCCTTTACCCACTGTCCTTTAGGAGCTGGGCATGTGGTAAAGCCGGCGGCAAGATTAGAACTCCTCCATTGTGCTCCTCATTAGTTGTCCAGAATGGTTGTCACTTACGGCTCTTATTTTGTGAGAGAAAAACCCCAGTTTGGATTGGCTCATACAAAAGAGAATTTTTTATTAATTTGCATGACTGGAATGAGATTTGGTTGAGCCACTCAGTGATGTCAGGAGCCCATTTTCTTTCTAATCTGCCCTCTATGGTTGACTTTCATCCTCGACAATTTCTCTCATGATGGTTAAATGTCTGCAGCAGTTATAACTTCACATGTACAACGTACTGTCCAAAGAACAGTGAGAGAGAGAGAGAGAGAGAGAGAGAGCGAGCGAGCGAGCTGGCTTCTGGTAGCTCTTTCAGAGGAGTGAGTGACCTTTTCCAGAAGCCCCCAGCAAATTTCTCATGTCTCAGTGCCTAGTCTTAAGCCAGTTTATTGGCTGCAGAATGGGGTGAGGAGTGGCATAGGTTTTTGGCTCAGTCGGTTAAGTGTCTGCCTTCAACCCAGATCATGATTCCAGGGTCCTGGGATCGAGTCCCGTATCGGGCTCCCTGCACAGCAGGGAACCTGCTTCTCCCTTTCCCACTGCCTGCCGCTCCCCCTGCTTGTGCTCTTTCTCTCAACAAATAAATAAATAAATAAATAAAATATTTAAAAATAATAAACCAGTCATTCTATGGCAAAGGGGCTAGGATAACTGTGACTGAATTGAAACGGTCAGGGTAAACCTGAGAGCTAGCTAGGTATGGGCTCCATGTCTCCCTGCAACAGCACAGTGCTCCCCAAGGAGGGGGGATTGGAGTGATGTCAAGTGGGCCATGGTTGTCTTCGAAACAGACTTCCTTCTGCTGTGTTTTTTTTCTTTGTTGTTTATTTTCCCTTGTTGCTTCTTATTTGATGACTGGCTATGATATAATAATATAGTGAATGGAACCCTGCATATTGGATTCCCAGCATCTCCCTTCCACCCCATGACAATGACACAGATGTTCTCAGGGAGAACAAGGACATACCTTCCTTGAACCCCATCAGAGGTCAATAAAGCATCCCTAAATTATCATAGACCTGGTCTTGTAAGCACTGAACAATGAAAATAAGAACTAGAGAAAATTAATTACAGGCAGCCCTTCCATTTATGGTAATTGTGTGTCCCCATAAAACACTGAAGTCCAATATAATTTTTCTTTTAAAACAATGTAATAAGGCCATTTGTTCCTGTAAAGAATGCCCTTTGATTTATAGATATAGAGCTTGTCATATCTGGTTATTTTATCTATTTTAATTGATATGACTGGACTCTGGATGATGTCGACTTTGAAACTGCACACAAATAAAGAAAATAGGGCAGTCAATCGTACCGGATGTTATTTTGTTGACTCTAGATGATCCGCCAGGGCCAGGGGAGGGGACTAGAGCAACATTCAAGGGCTCCGGGCCAGGGGCACAGGGGAAGGCACAGTGATTAAGAAAAGCACCGCTTTTGGCGCACCTGGGTGACTCAGTCAGTGAAGTATCTACCTGCGGCTTAGGTCATGATCTCAGGGTTCTGGAATCAAGTCCTACATCGGGCTCCCTGCTCAGCAGGCAGTCTGCTTCTCCCTCTCCCTCTGCCTGCAGCTCCCCCTCCTTGTACAGTCTCTCTCTGTCAAATAAATAATATCTTAAAAAGAAAAACACCGGGGCGCCTGGGTGGCTCAGTTGGTTAACCAACTGCCTTCGGCTCAGGTCATGATCCCGGAGACCCAGGATCGAGTCCCGCATCGGGCTCCCTGCTTGGCGGGAAGCCTGCTTCTCCCTCTCTCACTCCCCTTGCTTGTGTTCCCTCTCTTGCTCTGTTTCTCTCTGTCAAATAAATAAAATCTTTAAAAAAAAAAAAAGAAAAAGAAAAACACCATTTTCATGCTGAGAAAGTTGGAGGACAAAAGGTACGAGTTTATCTTTATACATGAGCTCCACGAGTAGTGAAGGAAATTCCAAACTCCAGAGCCCTGTCCCCAGCCAGCCAGTATTCTTGCCACATCCCTGATGGGAATAGATACACAAAAGGCCAGGCAGGGCCAAGGAGCCCTTTATTACAGGTGGGCTTTGACCCAAACCCTGATGATGACCTTGAGTGAGCCAGACTGCCCTTGCGGGTCATGGAAATCCAGTCCAGGACCCCTGGCTAGGCTGCAGAAGGAGGTCTTAGAGGTGGAAGTTCTAGTGCACATTTAAGACACTTGCATGACTACTGGGCATTTACCCCAAAGATACAGAAGTAGTGAAAAGAAGGGCCATATGCACCCCAATGTTCATCGCAGCAATGGCCACAATCGCCAAACTGTGTAAAGAGCCAAGGTGCCCATCAACAGAAGATGTGGTACATATATACAATGGAGTACTATGCCTCCGTCAGAAAGGATGAATACCCAACTTTTGTAGCAACATGGACTGGACTGGAAGAGATTATGCTGAGTGAAATAAGCCAAGAAGAGAAAGTCAAGTATCGCATGGTCTCACTTACTTGCGGTGCATGAGGGGCAAACTGGAGGACAGTGGCAGAAGGAAA
>PITA01020344.1:0-35127 GCA_004023965.1 Spilogale gracilis
TTTTTTTTAAAGATTTTATTTATTTGACAGAGAAACACAGCCAGAGAGGGAACACAACCAAGGGGAGTGAGAGTGGGAGAAGCAGGCTTCCCACCGAGCAGGAAGCCCAGTGTGGGACTCGATCCTGGGTCTCCAGGATCATGACCTGAGCCGAAGGCAGTTGCTTAACCAACTGAGCCACCCAGGCGCCCCTGTTTTTTTTTTTTTTTTAGCGATTTTATTCATTTGATGGAGAAATACAGAGTGAGGGAACGCAATGGGGGAGGGAGAGTGAGAGAGGAAGAGTGAGAGAGGGAGAAGCAGACTTCCCACAGAGCAGGGAGCCAGATGTGGGGCTGATCCCAGGACTCTGAAATCATGATTTGAGCCAAAGGCAGAGGCTTAACGATTGAGCCACTCTGGCACCCCATGTCTTTAGGTTTATTATTTACTATTTTTAAAAAAGATTTATTTATTTACTTGAGGGGAGAGGGGCAGAAGGAGAGGGAGAGAATCTCAAGCAAATTCCCCACTGAGCACAGAGCCTGATGTCAGGCTGGAGATCATGACCTGAGCTGAAATTAAGAGTCAGGAACTCAACCAACTGAGCTACCCCGGTGCCCCTACTATTTACTAATTTATTTAGGTGAGCAAGATGTTTAATTTTAAAGTACAGTTTGTCATTGTTTCTGTTATAGTTAGTGTTTTTTCTGTCCTATGTTATTTGCCTCCTCCAAATTTGCAAAAATATTTTTATATTTTTCCAGAGGCTTTGTATTTACAACTTTCTCTTTTAGCTCTTATATTCATCTCAATGTTTTCTTATTTTCATTTAATATGTTAGAGAATGAGATTCACCCCCCACCCCCACATTTATCCAATTGCTTCAGCCCCAGTTTTTGAGGAAATTTTCTTTTTCCTATTGACATTCCTTTGAATTATGTGAAAATATTAATATAGGTTTAGGTCTATTTCTGAAATCTGTATTTCATTCCATTGATCTACTAGATTATTTGTGTGTTAGTACTATGGGACTTTGATCATTATAGCCTTACAGTAAATCTTGACATTCTCTTTTTGCAAGACCTGATTTATCTATTTTACATCTTTTATATCCTTACATATTTTTAGTAAATTTGTCAACTTCCACAAAAACAAACAAAAAAATGTGCTGCTGTGTCTTTATTAAAATGGCATTGATTATATAGATCAAATTAGAAATTATTGACATTTTGACAGTGTTTTCTAATCCATGGACATGGTTTATCTTTCCATATGTTTAGGTTTTCTTTATTTTTTTTTTACTAATTTATTGTGTATTTCAGTGTAGGCACTTTGTACTTTTTTTAAGTTTATTTAAGTATTTTGTATCCTATTTCAAATTATGCACTTTTTTTTAGATTTTCTTTTAAAGATTTTATTTTATTTTATTTTTTTCAAATTATGCACTTTTAAATTATTTTCCAAATGTCTATTACTATTATATAGAATAGCAATTTATTTTGTATATTAACTTTATATCCTGTGGTATTTTTTCTAGAACTTATTGTTGTAGTTCTGGTAGATCCCTTATGATTTTTTATATACAACATTGTTATCTGCAAATAATGATAGCTTTACTTCAGAATGACCTTTTAGAACACAAATATGGTTGTTATTTGCCATATCTCCCCTTCTACCATAAGATCCAATTGTCTTAGCTAGATCTGTAGGTAATATACTATATATTTATTATGCAAAAATGGAAACATTTTTATAGTGAAATAGGGTATAATTATTAATAATTGTGTCAGGATCACAGGTTCCAGTTGGAACTTTCCTAGGCAAACTGGGCATGTGATTACCTAGTATGGTCCTTCATGATCTGATCCCTGACAACTTCTCCAATGTCAGCTCCTGATCCTTCGTTGGATCCAACTTGACTGTCACACTGTATTTTATTAGATTCTTCAAATTCTGGCTGCATTTTTCTACCTCCTTTAGAGGTACTACTTTCAGAGCTTCTTACCCTTCTTCCATTTTCTTTTGAAAAATTTCAAGTTCTTTTGAAATTCTTTAATACTGAATTTTCATCAGAGAGATGCTTTAGGATTGAGAGATATTTTTATTATAAATCTTTTCTATTTCATAACTAAAACGGTGCATAATGGATACTATTTAACTAAGCTAATCATTATATTTGAAAGTATGAAAAAAATACTCAGTAATAAAATCCTACTGAAAGGAAAAAACAAAACAAAATTTCCCAGTCAAAACCACATTAGGTCACCAAAATCTTTTATATAATAAAATAAACAGCAAATAAAATAAACTCAATGCCATAAAACCAGGGCTATGTTTCTATCAAATACTCCTTGAAGTATGTGATTTTTTTCAAATACCTTGTGGTCAACAGACCATTAGCCGTGTCTCCAAGGTCCATGATGGGAGCTCCTTTTTGTAGATCTGCTACCAATTTCATATGCAGGCTTAGTTTCTCTGATGAATGAGTTTAAAGATTTTATTTATTTGACAGAGAGGGAGATCACAAGTAGGCAGAGAGGCAGGCAGAGAGAGAGGAGAAAGCAGGGTCCCTGCTGAGTAGAGAGCCCCATGTTGTCCTCCATCCCAGGACCCTGAGATCATGACCTGAGCCTAAGGCAGAGGCTTTAACCCACTGAGCCAACAAGGCGCCCCAGAGTGAACTTTTCAGAGAATCACATAAGGAGGGAGAGATTTTCTCATTAATTTTATTCTCTTGGACTTCAGACTCTAAGTGGTCTTGTAAACAGATGCTTAGTAGATGCTTAAGTATCAATGAAAGTTATCAGAAAAAATGCACATAAAACAGGAGTTTGAACATAGTGGTTACATACTCTGATTTAGGTGATCTGAATAGTGATCTTCTTAATTCCTGTTTATTTTGTGTTTAGTGTCTAGCCATTCTCTTTCTGGCACTATGCTGTATGATGAAAAGCATTGAATGAGGCAAACCTAGTCGTTGCTCTTGTGGAAGTTATTTTCTAGAATAAAGATGTGCTTTTAAAAGCAAAACACTATACTACATATATTATATATGATAATCACACATTCATAAATTTGCTTACAGTTTTCTATTTTATATTGATTTGTTTCATTTATTGTCTCTGATGTAAAGAAATTATGTAACTAGATATACATTTCACACTCGATTGTTTTTTTTTAAACTCCCAGATCCATGTGATTTTTTGTTTTCTCCTTTAAATAGGCTAACGTGGGATGTCATTTGACTCTTGTTGAGCTTTCAAGTTCTATGTTAAATGTGGAATGAAAATAAATGCACAGTGGACAAATTTCTGCCTCCTTGTTTCTTGCCTTCCTGCCATAATTAAATATTTGTTGCACTCCTAACACTTGTTTGGTATTGCAGGGGTTGGAGATAAAACTGAGAAAAATTTATATCTTCTTAATCCTCTTAGACCTTGCAGTAAACAAACTTTAAATAGAGGTAAAAGTTGAAGAAATAATTGAAAGTGTGATGTGATAGACAGACGAAAAGAATTACTTTAGGTAGAAAGGTCAGGAAAGGCCATTCTGACTAATGGGTAAGAAGTTGAGGTTATATGAATATTTTAAAAATTCAGACATGAAAAGATTCAAAGGAAAAACCATTCTCATCATAGGTAACAGTAGATTCAAGGACCCTGGATGGAGTAAGAACTTGGTGATTTAGGAGCTAAAAGAAAAGATCCAGAAGGCTGGGGAAAAAAACAAGGATCAAAAGTCAGGACATAGCAGGGCATCTGGGTGGCTCCGATGGGTCAGTGTCTGCCTTTCAGGTTATGATCCCAAGGCCTCATGATCCCATGATCAGGTTCCCTGTTAGGTGGGGAGCCTGCTTCTTCCTCTCCCTTTACCATTCCCTCCTCTTGTACTCTCTGACCCTGTCTCTCTGTCAAATAAATAAAATCTTAAAAAAAAAAAAAAGTCAGTAGGATTTGGGAGGCAGAAAGCTGCTTCCTGTTACATTGCCTTGCAACCTTAGTGAAGAATTTGAATTGTATACCAGATAAAGGGTTGGTATCAGGAGAAATGCCTCATATAATGCCACCATCAATTTTTTTTCTTAAAGAAGACATATGCCTCTATAATTTGGGGAATGCAATTTACCTATCAATTCTTAATTGCTTACAATTAACTAAATTTTTAACTTTAAGCTTCCTTAGAGATATAGTATCGTTCTACATTTTGCTATGAAATCTTAGCAAAGATTTGGGATCAAGAGTCATTCTGCCATTATGTCAATTATTTGAAGTATAGTAATTATTTTATGGCATTATGAAATTATTGTACTATATTTAACTAATGTGTTTAAACAGATATGTTTTTATAAAGATGAGTATTTTGTATCCAAGAAATAGCAAAGATAGTCTCTTACTTACAGATTAATGTGATGTAGGAGCAGTTCTTTGGATGACTGAGTTTTAGATTTTAAGGGATTCTCAGAGAGCATTAACAAAAGTATACTTACTTCCTATCCATAAAGATATGTTGTTGAACTTAATCTGTGAACAACAAAGCCATGAAAGGCAATACGCCATCTAAAAGGCTGAAAGAGATCCAAACATCTATGTAGCAGTTTAAAAGGAAACCACAGTACCATATCAGTAATAAAATTCCTTTATCCTCAGGAAATTTTTATTTATTTATTTATTTATTTATTTATTTATTTATTTATTTATTTATTTTTATTTATCTATTTTTAAAGTTTGCATTCATTTGATACAGCATGAGTGCACAAGCAGGGGGGAGAGCCAGCGAGAGGGGATAAAGTAGACTGTTCATCTGGGAGCCCAACATGACAGTCGATCCCAGGACCCAGAGATCATGACCTGAGCTGAAGGCAGATGCTAGCCACCCAGGTGCCTCCCTCAGGAGATTTTCAAATGTTTAGACTCAATTACCTCATACTTTAGTATCAGGAAATTTTACAAAAATCTTATCTTGAAGAATATTTTCAAAAGTTCAGGTTTAAGTTTACAGCATAACAGTTCTTTGTTTTATTTTTAATGTAGAACAAATTTAACATTTTTTGGTTGGCAGTTGTATGAATTTTAGCACACACATAAATTCTTATTCAGTATCCCTGGTCAGGATACTGAACTGTTCTATCACACTTTGCTCCCCACCCCCAAAAAACCCCTCCTTCCTATTGCCCCTTTGTAGTCACACCTTTCCACCCCCCTTAATTTCTGGCAACAACTGATCTGTTATTCGTCAATGGAGCTATTTTTCTTTTCAAGAATATTCAAGTAGAATCATCCAGTTCACTCAGTATAGTGCGTTCGAGATTCATCCAAGTTATTGAGGTGTCAGTAGGCACATAAAATGAGGCTCGGTGTTATTAACCTTAAATATAAATGTACATTATTATGATAGTATACATTTATCAGAATGGGTAAAATAATAAATACTGGCAAGAGTAAGTGTTGGTAAGGATGTGGACAACTAGAGCTCTCCATTGCTAGTAGGAATAAAAATGGGGAATAACTTAGCAATTTTGTATAAAATTAAACATACTCCTGTATACATAGTACCCAGCAATCTCACTCCTATTTGCATTTGAGAATTAACTATCTTCTGTGATAATAACATTTAAAAACTGATTATCTAGATTCTTTTTTATCTGGAATGCTTACACATAATGATCATACTAAGTTTTTCCAGACGAATGGAAGTTTCTTTTATTTTGACTTGAGATTGTACTCTTAGTTGAATTAGTCAGGACTATTTCATTGGTAGTAATACCATTGAAATGACAACCAGTAATGTGATCTGTTTTTGATATCAGTGGTAATTAGGTACCTGAGGAGACTGGAAAGGGTGGAAAGAATACTGATAGGGAATTGTAGGAAGAAGCATGGATTCTGTATGAGCCTCTTTTTGCAATTTGTGCATTAGATTTGCAGTCTCTTGGAAAAAAAAGTAATAATACATTACCTCGAAAAGGCAGTAAGGGATCTTGTTATTCCATTAAGGCATTCTCTGCATGGTATGAATTCCTTGTCATTTAAAGCCTTTAAACTGCATTGTACAGGATCTACCTTTGTAAACATATAAATGATACAAAGTGGCCTTTTTCTAGTAAAATTTTGAATTTGCCTATGAACAACATGATTTAAAAAGCATTTAAACTGGGGTGAAGTTGGGATGATTTCAAAGTCCATTGAGACTTTTTTTTTAAAAGATTTTATTTATTTATCTGACAGAGAGCATGCATACAAGCAGGAGGAGTGCAGGCTCCCTGTGGAGCAAGGAGCCAGATGAAGGGCTCCATCCCAGCACCCTGGGATCATGACCTGAGCTGAAGACAGATGCTTAACTGACTGAGCCATCCAGATTGCTCCCCCCTCCCCATTTTGTAAACATTGTTACAGGATTCTAAGCACAAAAATAATTTTGGACTCTCTAAAATATATCCATAGAGCATTTATGCTCATTTTCAATATAGATTTTTTGTTAACATCTACCATATTTTCATAAGCAAAATGTACTAAGGATAGTGTTTAGTTCATAGAAGATGCCTGTGAATAAAAACAAATTTCTGTGAAGTATTTATAATTCCTAGTATATACATTTATATTGAGATAACAATAGACTATTCATATAATGGGCAAGGTAACTGAGGATGAAGAAAGCTGAAAGCTAAGACTTGATTAACTTTTTAAAGTGATTAATAGTGACTTTGAGAACCTGTTTTAATCAGGAAAAGCCAAATAATGAAAATGTTAAGAATAGTCTAGAACTAGCCATGACCACAGAGACAGATTTGAAATTTGTGTTGACTTGAACTTAAAGACTATAGTGCAATTTTGGAAAAAAAACAAAGAGGAAAAAATTTCCTAGAATCATGGCTACTGAGATGTATGTATACATGAGGGTAAAATTCCACATAAAAGTGAAAATTCAATCAGCCACGTGAATAAATTAGCTCTAGGTTTCCAGATATTTGAATATTAAAACAAAATTGAAATATTTCATTTTCTGCCCTCACAAAACAGACTCCAAAGATATGAATTTTGAATCTATTTTGAATATATTTGAATAAACATCTAAATATAAGCAGATATTGCATGCAATAGAATCAACCTTCATTTTTGTACACTGCTTTTCAGTGTTTACTGAACTGAAAATGATCCTAAATCTGGGACGGTCTAACCTTTGGGAGAAAGTATACAAAGATTCTTTTGTTCACATGTGAGACCTCCCTGCAAATATGAGAACAATTTTGCATGTTTATATGTGTGACTTTTTATTTTGCTGAAACAGGGATTAAAAACTGTGTTATTTCTTCAAAATTTCTTTAGTTTTTTGTTCTAAAGAAAACTATCCTTCTTACTACGGAAATTAAGATTTCATAGTAGATGTAGAGGCACATTGATAGAAATAACCTTAACATTAAGTTGGAGGTGCTATATACAGACAGAGATTAGACATGGTCTACCATGTAATAATGTTTTTATTATTTTCTTACATTGTTAGTTTAGTGTTTCTTCTAGCTATTCACGTGTTTATTTCCTCAAGTAGATGAAAGGTATTTTGATACCAGCGTTGAACTTTATACTTCCTTCCATCTGTAACTGTGCTTTGCACAAAAGAATCTCAAGTAATTAACTGAAGGACGAAGAAATCTAGAGCTGTAAGACATTATTTCCCAAATCTGACCACCTTCATGGTTTTTGCCACATCTAAATGACACCCGATCATTTATTTACTTAAATTTTTCATAAAACCAGTATATTTTTAAAGTAATTGTTTTATTTATGATATTTAATAATAAAAGTAATGAAATATGGAAAATCAGTTTTACTTTTAATAATATAAGACACCTGCAAAGTAAATACAATGAAACCAGTACAATGTTATCACATTTTAGTTACATATTATTTTCTGCTGGAAGTACTGAGCTTGATGGTCTCCTTAGAAAGTAGATGAACAAGTTGGAGAATGTGCTAAAAAACAAATTATAAATAAACTGACATTGTCCTTAATATAATTGAATGTGTTAAAACTAAAAAGGGAAACATTTTCAAATTATGTGTTTCAATGTCTTACTGCTATTCTTATATGACATTTAAATCTGTCCTGGTTACCAGGGACAGGTGTCCTAGGTTCTGAGAACCAATTATTTATTATATGGGATAATTTTAATAGGACATAAATTTTGAGGATGATGGTATTTTGAATGTCCACTGTACAATGAAACACTAGAAAGTGACATTTGGCTTTCTTGAGAGTAATCACCAAAGTTATACTTATTTTAGGAAAAAGTCCGGGAGCTCTATCACACTCTCTTGCACTAGCTCTTAATTCTGGCTGCACCTTAGAATTACCTGAATATCAATGTTTTGGTCCCATCCTAGATCAATTAATTCAGTATCTTAAGAGGCAGGACTTCAGCACTGGTATTTTTTTTTTTTAAAGCTCTCATTTTTAAAGGTGATTATAGCATGCAGTCAGGGGAAGGACAACTGGTCTATATAATGTACTTGAACATTCAGTACATGCTGGACATTGTGCATTCGTAGTGAATGATTAGTTATTAGATAAAGGAAGAAATATAAAATATTTCCTTCTTAGAATATTTCTTGACAGCGTATAAATTATAAACTTCTCTGACATTAGCTTATAGTTTACATAGTTCTGTGGTAAAGTTGGTCTTGGATTTCCATAGCCAGAACATAGCAACTTTATGCAAACTCCATGTGTGTTTCTAGAATGAGGGAGAAGAGCCCAAATTGTATTGGCCTAGAATATCATCACTGTGTTGTCACAGTCCAACAATACAGATGCAGTGACTAAGTTTTGCTATCTCATAGAAAAAAAAATTGCTTCACGAGACTAACTTATTTATGGCCCCACTTCCTTTTAAAAATTCCACATCTGGGTGTCTGGGTGGCTCAGTGGGTTAAGCCTCTGCCTTCAGCTCAGGTCATGATCTCAGGGTCCTGGGATTGAGGCCCACATAGGGCTCTCTGCTCAGCAGGGGGCCTGCTTCCTCCTCTCTCTCTGCCTATTTGTAATCTATCTGTCAAATAAATAAATAAAAATAAAAAAAAATAAAAATTCCACATCAATATACAGTGTGCAAGATGAGTTGTCTCAGTTTCCCAAGATCATTGAGGTTTTGAAGCTATAGCTTCTAAAAGTACACACAAATAAGAAACCAAATGTTATTTTATCGCTTAGTAAAAAATCACCTAAAAGTACTTTATATGTAAAGCAATATATAAGGAATTTGTCAGCGTAATAATCATTATAAAATCATTATACCATAAGAATTCTTTTATCCATTGACACTTCCTTCTTACCACAATTTAGCATCAACACTTTTATTTCTATTCTATCCAACAGTTACAGACTGGTTTGGGGTCTAACCTTGGCCTTGTTTTCTAAAAAGTATCTTCAGTGTATGTAACTTATTTTTATATACAAGGAATTATAGCATTCAATGAAGAAGGTAATGGCAATCATTTGATGGCGTGTTATATAGGCAGCTCGTTTTAATATTAGCTATAATTGTTACATGTGTACACTTTTAAAGAGAGTGTTTTTTTTTTTTGTAAATTTTCACAAACATTAAATTTTTAAAAATAACCCATACTGTCATTGATTCATCCAGTATTTGGAAGGTATTTATTGTGTGTTTTGTTACATGCCAGGCACTTGGCAAATTTTCAGAAAATGACACTGTTGGAGACAGAAACATTTCTTGTTCTTAGCAACCTAATCAACTTTTAACACTCACACCTAATTTTTTAAAATGCTTTGTAGTTGTCATTGTGAAGTAAAATGTAGAAAATTACAAAAGACCTAAATATGGTTCAGTGAATACTCACAAAATCCATATAACTCTGAACCACAACTGGAAATAAAATATTGCTAGCACTCTAGTAAACATTCTCCCTTCCTTCCTCATTTTCTTCTTTCTTTTCCTCCAAAGAGACCATTGTCCTGATTCTCAGCTCTATAGTTGAATTTTGCCTTTTATTAAATTTTATATAAACAGAAACATAGTATGTATGTGTGTGTGGGGGTATATGTGTACCATCTTTGCTCAAATTTTTTTTCAGATTCATGTTGCTGAATTTAGCAGTTCACCAATTTATATTGTGTGATCTTTTATTATGTAAATATACCATCTTTTATTAATCTATTGTAGTGCATTATGTTCATATCTGTTTGGCTTATGTTTTGTCATATGATCATATATATTACTAAAATGCAACTAAGCATTCTTACACAAATCTTAGAGCAGACATGCGCATGTGTTTCTTTTTGAAATAAATCTAGAGATGGACTTTTTTGGGATATAAAATAGAGGGTGAATGTCATTAGCAGAAAATGCCAAAATGCTTTCCTTCCAGCTGTGAATGAGTCCTAGTTGTTACACATTCTCCCACTTTTATTTAAAAATGGTTAACACATGGGGCTCCTGGGTGCCTCAGTTGGTTAAGTGACTGCCTTCAGCTCAGATGATGACCCCGGAGTCACAGGATCAAGTCCTGCTTTGGGCTCCTGGCTCCGCAGGGAGTCTTCTTCTCCCTCTCACCTTCTCCCCTCTCATGCTCGCTCTCAAATAAATAAATAAAATCTTTTAAAAAAATAAAAAAAGAATGGTTAAAACAAACAAACAACACAAGTATGTTGAGGTGGATAACCCAAGGAAAATGGACTTTAGGGATAATCCTAGACCTCACACTGATGGCTTTCCCCTTGAACACAGTGAACATTGTAATTGCCTTTCCCACATTCCCCTCTTTGTTTTATTAATTATCTCAATTTTCATTGGGTGTCTGTGACGTCACAGGCTTTTTGTGAAGCTGCTCCATCTTGGATACTAGTAGTAGGATAAATAATTAGACCAAAATAATTAACATAATATCATCCTCTAGCCATAGATTTCAGTTTCATTTGTATGAATTCATGCGTATTTGGCTAGTGATGAAAAAATTAGCCTCTCTGAGGACTTTTCTTTATGAGGGAACTTCTGAAATCCTTTATCTCTGTTTTCATAGATGTAAATAAGGAGGCATAGAGGTGTAAGGAGTTATTGGCATCTCTTGACTGCATAGTCAAGCCATCTTTGGGTTGAAGCTGACACTGTGGAGGATAGAAGGGTGAGCTAGAAAGAATCTGAGTTTTCTTTTTTTTTTTAAAGATTTTATTTATTTATCTGACAGAGAGAAACACAGAGAGAGAGGGAACACAAGCAGGGGGAGTGAGAGAGGGAGAAGCAGGCTTCCCGCCGAGCAGGGAGCCCCATGCGGGGCTCGATCCTGGGTCTCCGAGATCATGACCTGAGCTGAAGGCAGTCGCTCAACCAACTGAGCCACCCAGGCGCCCCAGAATCTGCGTTTTCAAATACACAGTTGTGAAGCTATCTAGAGCACTGTGAAGCTGATCCTACATTAGGCTTTATGATTATATATGTTAGTGTCTCCCAATTTGGTTTGAATGTTCTGACACTTGCAATGAAACTTATCTTAGGTAATAAAACCCCACCGACAATTATTTGATATGGGTCATTGGTGATTGCTAATAAAATAAGCAGTTTGCCTTTACATATTAGATACATATGTCTGATAATTGACTCGGTCAAATAAATGTACTTACCAATAGCTGTTAACCTAATATTAAAAAATTGAATTTGGTAAGAGCTAAGGAAGTCATCATAACCAGGATAATTCATGATCAGAACTGATGCTTGTGGATTTATTTCCTTGCTGAACCATCCCTCTTTTTGAATATTCACACTCATGTGTACAAACGTAAGTAGAGAGCCCCTTTACCAACAGGTTCTGCATAGATTCCTTACATGCCCTTACTGGGAAGTATAGAATCCCATAGGCCACTAAAGACCCTGTGTGAAAGAGTAATTGGTGCCCCAATGTTCTTGTTCACAGAATCCTTCAAGAGCTCCCAGCCCTCCTGGACGATGTAGAGTCGAGTCCCTTCCTCCCACGATCAGATGATGAGTTCCCTGTGTCCTTGTGTCCTTTGAGACATATACTCACATATACCTGTCCTGACACTATCTACCAAAATCTACTTTTTGTGGTGGCTGCAGGACATACTTTAAAATGGACTGGTTGATATTTATGCCTTGCCCCTGCAGAGTACCTTGCTCTCCAAGCCAAGAAAGAGTGTTAGACAGTTTATCACATGTGTGAAGTTAAATTGCGAGCTCAGCTTTTATTCTTCAGTATGGGGAGATGAAATTATTGGTATCTGTAGCAGCAAGCTTATGAAATCTGAATGTTATTTACTTTATGTTGAAGGTACCATACTTTTTATTGAGTTCAGGCATAAACTAATTTATTGTCTTAAAGGAAAATGAGCTTGAACAACCATTTATTTTGGGTGATCTTATTTTTTGATGAATATAAGGTAGCAGATTCTTCAGATTCTATTTCTTTTTCAAAGCCTTGCAACACAATGGTTAAACATTTTGTTTCTGGCAAACTGAAGTAACTGTTGGTATCACTGTTTTTCTTCATTAGCAAAATGGGGATAATTAATAGGAATATCAGTGGTTTAAGGATTAACTGGTAGAATGTATGTGAGTCCTTAAAGTTATTCCTAGGACATAGTAAATATTGAAAATTACATTCATTGGTATTATTATTTACCTTAGTAAAACTGGTTAGCAAGAACACTTATTCTTTGCACAAATCTTAATTAAGCATACACTCATGGAATTAATAACCTAGTAATGGAGATATACAGTAAACAAATCAATACATAGATATGGTAGCAAATGGTTTGAAGCAATCAAGGCACTGGTTAGAACATATGAAAGTTGGGGTGGGTGACAAAGTTAGATGAAACAATAAGGGATGACCTCTATGTGACAGTGATGTTTGTGCTGAAAAGTAAGAAAGAATCAGCCATACCAAATACTGGTTTGGGAGGTGAAGAGAAGAAAAGATTGTAGGCAGGAAGGACAATACATGTAACTGGACTGGAGTTTGGCCAAGTTTCTGGAACTTAACAAACTTGGGTAACATGACAACATAAGGAATAATACACTCCTCTCTTACTGATGCTTTTGAAGTGTAAGGATTCTCAGTGGATTCTATGGTCTGATGAAAATATGGGGTAGAAGGGTATCTCTGTGAAAGCAGTAAAAGAAAGGATAGAAATTGAGGATATATAAGCAGTGGAGATTCATAGTAGAGATAATAGTAACAGCAGAAAATGTAATGCATAAGAATTTTTAATAGAAAAGAGCCAAAAGGTCTCATTTTGCTGACCCATATATATCTTAAGAGATTTATTTTGAAATATAGATATGCTGCATTTAACTCATTGCACCTATAAAATAAAACTAAAACTTGTACCAACAAAATATTACTGAAACTATGAAAGAATGAAACAAGAATTATTTAAAAATAGTTTTTTTTATTCTACTTACCTATGTCAGAGAAGGAAAAAATATATTGTTTTTATGATGCGAAATACCAATGGATTTTAAGATACCTGAGTGAAAGGACAATTGTTTTTATATCTCACCCAAATGTTTGCTGTTATGCTACCCTAGGTAGGTAAACTGACTAGATTTGCCCCACCAAAAACATAGATCTACAAAATATGTATCAAAATTCAAATATTTAGACACTTCTATGTAATTGAGAACAACCTATCACTGAACATCTATCAAATATTTCTTTTGTTTTTCTGAGCTATTTTTTTCTAAATAAAATCAGCTTTTGTTTCTGATTATAAACATGAGTTTATTACATGTTTGTAATCATGCACAAATTCAAATCATGCTTGAAACTGGAAACATGAAAATAAACATCTAATCTACAACATAGAAAAGTCTAATTTACAACATGGAGACTCAGAAGACTTAAAGTGGGAACCTGGGAATGTGTATTTTTAAAGAGCTTCCTCCCCCACCTCACCCCCAAACAGTGGTTTAAACACTCTGTGACTGAGATTCTCAAATGTTAATATGCATATGAATCACTTGAAGATTTGTTAAAGATTTTGATTCAGGAGTTTCAGGTAGGGCCCAAAGTCCTACATTTCTAGCAATATCCTACCAGTGCTCATGTGGCTGGTCCAAGGGTCCCAGGTAGCTGGTTTTTCTAGCATTTCTAAAGACAGCTTTCAAAGATGAAAACTTTACAACCTTTTCTGGCACTGTCTTTGACAAATTTTCACTCAGACTATGAAAACATGTTTTTCATGATGGTAAGCTAATTTAAGACTAATTTCAATATTAGTTCTCTTTTTAAAAGATTACTTTATTAACCTAAAGAGCACAAGAAATAGCTACCCATAAAGGCTGTTGCATTTGGATAGGTGGCTGTAGCTAGAAGCTCAACTCTATGTTTGCACTCCATGCACTTAACTGTCAAGTCCGTTTTCTTGTATCATTACCAATGTGTTTCTACCCAGGCCTCCTTATGGGGTAGATAATGCCACAGAGCGCCTTGTTGAATGATCAGACTTCATTATTCCTCAACAGTCTACCTACAAATGAGGAGGTCTTGACTCCAAGGAATTCTAGACAAACAGCCAACATTGAATGAAAGAGGCTCTTTTTTCTTTTCTTTCTTTTTTTTTTTTTTAAGACAAATCTGGAAACAATCCCAGATTATGCATCAGCCCCATTAATTTAGATCTCAGCTGGGAAAACTCTAGAGAATAAAAACTTCACTTATTTATAATGTAGGGGTTCATTATTTTTCTTCCTGGAAAACATCTGTTTTTAGTGTTTCTCAACACATATTAGATAAAAGCCTGAAAGCAGCATCTATAGATTCAGATTTTAGTTATATCGTTGAATCTGTTATAAATCTAGCAGTGGTCACTTTCTAACAGTAATTATGATGGGCCTCTTTTCAGGGCTATGTGTCAGGCACTGTGTGAAGCACTTAGTAACCATTATCTTAACCTTACACAAACATAAGATACAAGTACTAGCATCAACTCTATTTTAAAGTTGAAAACTTTGTGAAGCTTAGCAAGGTTAAATAACTTGCCCCAGGTCATAAAATCGTAAATGATAGAGGTAAGACATGATGAATCCAGAAAGCAAACCTAGTACTTTCTAAATCCAAAATATATACTCTTAATGTCTCAACTCTTTTTTTGTTTTGTTTTTAATCTCTCTCTGGCTAAGTAGGCAACCCCAATTATGAAAAAAATCTATCACTGATACTTTTATATGAAATAATCCATTTGTTTATTATTTTGGCATCTAATAGATGATGATTCTAAAAGATTTATTGATGTGATTCTGGAGAGTAGTATTCCTTCTAAGCAAGTATCTCTTGTATTTTCACTTAATGTATTTTTCCTCCTAGTCTACCAGATTATGGTAACAATAATAATACAGCACCATCATGCTTGGATTATTTACTTGGTAACATGAGGAGTTGCTATAAGTGAGTAAACCAAATGACTTAATATCTCTTCCCTTCCCTTGAAGAAACTTTAATAGGACGTATTTGTCTGAAGAAGAGAGAGAGACACACACACACACCGACTCAGAGGGAGGGAAGGAAAGGCAGAGGGAAAGTTTTTTGAAAGACTTTTGCATGAACAAATTAAATGGTGGTAAAATTCTGTAATGTTGGTATCCGATGGGCCAACCATATTCTTTTCTCAGTTATTGGAGGGACTTGAAAATCTCTCAGTCAGAGAACTGTTTTTTTCTTCTTCAACTAGTGAGCTTTAGGTCACAGAATCAGAACTCTGTTAGACAGTGTTCAGCAATGCTCTAGAGAAATGATGAATTGAGGCCCAAGAAGGATTTTCCTAGCAGAACCAGCCTCTGTGACACCAAAGAGAAAGGGCCTTTCTCTTTGAAAGCTTCTTGAAGTTTTGTCTGGCCCACCATAGCCTGTATGGGTGGTTTATGAAATGTAAATGTTTAAAGTCATTCTGCTAATTGAAGTGCCAGACATAAGACAGGCTCTGTTTGATGCAGATGTGTGGCTCAGTTTTTTATAATTGTGGTTCTTTATAAAGCTTTAAAGGAATAAAAGAGGAGATTACTTGCTTACTAAATTGATCTATGCCAGTGATTACTCTTAAAACTTCATCTCCCGTGCTCATTCTCAAACCAGATTAACCATGCAATCAGCTTTCTTCTACTGTATAGAGTCATCTATTTTTCTATAAATGCACACATATACATACATAGACTCTATATGTAAAATGAATGAGTATGACTGAAGAAAGATGATAAATATGGTTTGTGCATTTGTTATATATGTATGTTTATTCGGGATAATATGGCGGTGGTTTGATTTCTGACGAGATCCATTCTGTAGCATGTATTTGTGAAAATGAGCTGAAATGGGGATAGGAAACTTCATATTTTAAGTATTTTTTTTTTTAAGTTTACTCTAAACCACAGAGTAGCCAATATTCACTGAATGCTGATCAAAATAGCAGTTGTTGCAAGGTTTGCATTGCCCTAGATCCAGAAAATATAATCCGATAATGCTCTTGTGTGGGGGTGAGGAGGGACGAGGGGAGTTGGAACTTGGGAAGGGGAAGAGGCAAGATACAGGAATTCCAGTATCTTTTCAAAGTCAGCCTTAACTTTGGCCCTAATTGTGGGAGTTTTCAGACAGGTTTGGACATGGAAAACTGAATCACAGGATATCATTTGGCTTTTCAATCACTCAGAGTAGGCAATTTCTGTTACACAATTACAGTATATTAACTGTTAACATGAGTTTCTGGGATAGGAACTTTTGCTATAACAAAGAGTGGTTTAAAGTCTACAACTACATCTTTCTTCATAGTACTGGGTTCTTAACAATCAAAGATAAATGAACCGCCCTTGCTTTCAGTGCAAGTGAGGGGGAAAACATACACATACACACACCCTGGGGGAAGAGAGAGCAGCAAGATATGTTCTCCTTAGTAGTTCAATTGAAAGGGGAGAGGCTTGTCTGGCGGTTTGTGGGAGTGAATCTAATTATCAGTCTCTTACTTTCATTAATAGGTTGAAGCAAGTTAACTTCTTAGAGTAGGAAGAAGTAGACATGTCTGAATTCTGAGACTACATTATGATCATTTAAGCATCACTTTCACAAAAGTAGTTCTTTCTTAAAAAGTCCTTTATGAGGTTGGGCAGGGGGACAGGAAGAATATCAACTATGGAAAAGGCAAAAATCACTTGTAAAACAAAGTATACTTAAAGATGGGAAGACAGAGCTTTCTGGAAAACTGTAGAGTACACTTTAATAAATTTAAATCTACATCTGTGCAGTTTAATTAGCTAGATGGAGCCTCAGTGAAAAATTTCGTTGTCATCCATTGTAATACATTCCTGTAATCCTATTTCATTTCTTCCTTCTTCCCAGTGGTCTGTGAGTAAAAAGTCCTTTTGGATATAGTCTATATGTTTCCTGACCAACATTTTTGTTTTCTTAGCCTCACTAGCCAAAAATCTGATGATGACTATGAAGATTATGCTTCTAACAAAACATGGGTCTTGACTCCAAAAGTTCCCGAAGGCGATGTCACTGTCATCTTAAATAATCTTCTGGAAGGATATGACAATAAACTTCGGCCTGATATAGGAGGTATGTATGTTAAAATAATGTATGATACAGTAGAGATAGAAACAAACATGCCTACCACACTGGCAGAAAACACTAGTATGTTTTCAATAACCAGAAATACTCGAATGATCATTAAATGCTGTAAAAATAAAGAATGTATAAGTAGCATTTAGGCATGGGGGTGGGAGGGACTTGATAAATGCAAAATGAGGAAAGAAGATCGATAATCTTCAAATGAGGGGTGAGAGCTGGAAATTCAAATCCTCCTAGATATCTTAGACAAAGTCTGTGGGAGGAATGTGACAACTTCTTTATGAAGTAACATCAAAAACACGTAAATAATGGAAAAGAAAGGATATATTAGTTACCTACTATGGTGTCATAAAAACATCACAAATCTCAGTGACATATAGTAATAAGCATTTATTTGGCATTTTGCCAGGGGCAGTCTAATCTAAATTGAGCTGGGTTGGGGCTGCTCATTTAAGAAACCTGTTTCTCATTCTACTCCTGGACCAGCAGACTAGCTAGGAGTATCCTTCTCATGAAAATAACAAAGAACAAGACGGAAAGTAGAGGCTCATACATAAGGTCTAATGCTTGGGATTAGAACTAGCATACTCACTTATCCATGTAGTATGAGCCAACACAAATCAGATGGTCAAGCCCGAAGTTCAGAGGCAGTGAAATAGCCTCACTGGGGTGAGGCAGAGGCATAGATGCCTGAATTAGTGAAGAATTCAATCCAACACAGATAATTACAGCATGGCACTTTCAGGGAGAGTGGATAAAGGTGAGAAAAATGTACCTGTTGAATTGAAGCACAGAATATTATGAATCCTTATTCATTAAATCTTAAATGAAAATGGAGCACATCCATTTGGTCATGGATGTAATACTACATGATTTTTAATATCAGTCGTCTTTGACAAATAGGTGTGTATTGGGTTTCCATATGGTTTCCTCATATTATTTGATGAGTCACACAATTGAGTAAGTCATTGAGAAAGATTGATTTTGTGCTGGCTGAGGTATGAGGGTAAGGTTGTCATGAAAGGAATCAACAGAGGGCAATGTTTCAAAAACAATTCATAATATTTGTCACTCTTCATGTCTACTTCATGTTTGTAATGCATATTTTTTTTGAGATCACTCAGTAGTTATTTTTTCTACAAGGGTCAGTTCAGATTACCATGCCCAAATATTGTCCAGGGCTTAATGATATAGCTGAGATAGCTGAGAGAAGGTTGAAGAAAATGAGCAGTCTTTTCTTATTTGTTTATTTTAATGCAATTTTATTATTTATTTGAGAGAGAGAGAGTGAGTGAGAGAGAGCATGAGAGGGGAGAAGGTCAGAGGGAAAAGCAGACTCCCTGTGGAGTTAGGAGCCCGATGTGGGACTCGATCCTGGGGTTCCAGGATCATGACCTGAACTGAAGGCAGTGACTTAACCAACTAAGCACCCAAGTGCTCCGTTTTAATGCAATTTTAAAGGATAAGCAGTTTTAAACTCTGATATGCTTAGTTACTGCATTTATATGCCTAAAAGGATATTTTTTGGGGAAAACAATAGTTATTTAAATGTAGTGAATTAGTTGCTGACACCAAATTAATTGTGAATAAATCACTTCTAATGTAGCAAAATAAAATCTATTTCTCAAATAACACAGACTAAAACATTAAAATGTGCTTCTCCACATGTACAAATCTATCATTCTCTTTACAGTGAAACCAACATTA
This sequence comes from Spilogale gracilis, assembly GCA_004023965.1. Taxonomy (NCBI): domain Eukaryota; kingdom Metazoa; phylum Chordata; class Mammalia; order Carnivora; family Mephitidae; genus Spilogale; species Spilogale gracilis. The sequence continues at coordinate 19,275 of PITA01020344.1, forward strand.
ATTCATACAGACATGTACGTGAATAGTATCGGTCCAGTGAATGCTATCAACATGGTAAGTTTCTAATAGTCTGTCTATTTTATTAAGATATTAAAAGATGTGACATCATGAAAACAGCAATGAATATGCCAACAAGAATATTCAAAAGGGAGAGAAAGTCTTTCAGATTCTTTTTTCTCCATTGTAATATAAAGATAATTATTTTTATAATTTGTTATGAGAATTAAATGTGATCATATGTATACTACTTTTTGTAAAATTGCTATACTTTCAAAATTCAACAATCCTTGTTTACTTGGTAAGTATTGCTTACTAGAAAATAAAATACAGTACTCCACTAATTTTTAGATTGATAGTGTGGAGAGGGCATAGTTTTCTTCAAACTGGAATTATTCATCAGAAGAATTAGTGGAATAGATGTCACCAATGTAGCTTTGTTCTTGTATGGCACTTTTTGTGTAAATCTAAAATAAGAAACTAGATTGGAGTCTAGAATAGAGTAGAACATGCTATAACATAACATCACATTAACAAACATAACATTGTCATAATATAATTTTGAAATAGTGTTTACCAAGCTAGCAGTAAGGACACTCTGTTGAGTCAGGGAGATGAGAAACTTTTTTTCTTCTTGCCAAAATGTAGATCAGAAGTTATTTAATTGCTTATCTACTGGCACATCTCTAATTAGTTGACAAAGAACTTAATAAAATAGCTTCCCTTCTTACTGTTTGTAGACTACAAATACAGAAACTAAGTGGTGAACAAAATGATAAAGCTTACTGTACTGGAAATGTTGTTAGTTACAGTAAGATAACACAGCAGGAGGTGCAAAGAAATAACACCAAACAATGCAAATGAGGAAAAGGAAAAAGATTCTGGTCTGATCCTGTGATAGGCTGTGTACTTAGGATGTGTAATATGTGTAATATGGATGATTCTCACTGCCTACCTTTCATATTCTAGGTACACTGAGTTTTTTCTTCAGTTTTCTTATTTATAGACATCATTAAAATCAAGGTATAAAACAATATTAAATAATATCTAAATATAACAAACCAGAACTTGGGTGTTCTGACTCCAGGTCTAATGGTCTGAATTCATATCACACTTAATTCTCTATGATTAAAGTTTATCCTTCACCACTTTAGTGGTATATTTTTGAGGGTAATCATTATAAAGTCATTTCTTATCACAGCACTTTGCAAATGTGCTTTGCGATACAGTTAGTACAGGAAAAAAAGAATATTTTTAAATGGTTCATTTCCCCTTATTTAGAGAAAAAGAAAACTATAATAATAACAAATTTTGGAAAAGTTACCTTACATTTGGTATTTGCTATCTGCCAAACACAGCACAAACTACTTGACATGAATTTTCCTTTTCCATCTTCACACTACCTACCAAGACAGGTTCTTTTTTTTTTAATTGTCAGAGAAAGAGAACTCATTCAGGGGGAGCAGCAGGCAAAGGGAGAAACATGCTCACTGCTGAGCAAGGAGCCCTTTGTGGGGCTCATCCAAGGACACTAGGATCATGACCTGAGCCAAAGGCAGATACTTAATTTACTGAGCCACCAAGGTGTCTCAACAAGACAGGTTCTTAAAGATCCCAATTGTATTATGAGGCAACTGAGCCTTCAGAGCTCCAGTTCAGGACTGTTTTTAATATTATGGGCTTTCTTCACTCTTTCGTAGTGAATTCTGAGTCTGGGTGATTGCTTTCCGAGGGCTGCGTGTGGCAGTGTCTGGAGATATTTTTAGCTGTCACAGTGTGCAGGGGCTTGGGGGTGGTGGTGTTGGTGGTGTTGCTGCTACGGGCATCTAGTGTGTAGAGGCGAAGAATGCTACTAAGCACTCTAAAGTCCACAGCACAGCCCCCACAACAGAGAATGAGCCCAGAGTAACAGCAGAAACTGCTCTAGAGACACGGAATGCAAATGACTCTATTACAGCTATGATCTTTGGCTAGAATTCATCTGCATTTTCATAAAAATATGAATTTATGTAGAAAAGATGAGTGTATCTCCTTAGTAAAGCTTTTACTTTCTTTTGGATTATTCTAAAGTCCCTTTACTTTGTACTAGCAGTGAGAACGCAAGTGAGAAACATAAACAAATGTTCTGTGATACAATTCTGTGTTAAAATGTTCTATTTCATCTTTTTTTTTTAAAAACAGGAGTATACAATTGACATATTTTTTGCCCAAACATGGTATGACAGACGGCTGAAATTTAACAGCACCATTAAAGTCCTCAGATTGAATAGCAACATGGTAGGAAAAATCTGGATTCCAGACACTTTCTTCAGAAACTCCAAAAAGGCTGATGCACACTGGATAACCACCCCTAATAGGATGCTGAGAATTTGGAATGATGGTCGAGTGCTCTACACCCTACGGTATGCTTTTTTGAAAAAGGGAAGTTTTATTCTCTGGGAATAAAACAAAGATCAACCACACACTCTTAAATAAGAGGAATGGAAGCAATTTCAAACCTATATCAGAGTGGGCATGTGAGATCAAAATAGTATGTCATAGTACAAAATTAGTTTTTCTTTCTCTTATCTGTGAGCTTTTTCAAAGTCATAGGTAGAACTTTATCTTCTGTGACTGATGTGAGAACTCTTTTTCTCACAGGGACATTAAATTTCCCTTGCCCTTATAAGGTTACCTGATTTTTCCACCTGCATTGGCTTTGGCCTCTGCCTCCTGCTACTTTATTTATTTATTTATTTATTTATTTATTTATTTATTTATTTTGCCTCCTGCTACTTTAAAACAAGGAAACAAAACCAAAACGCAGTCAGTTATCCTTGGGACCACTAGTTATGCTTGGAAATGTCTCTGCTTCCAAGAAACCATTGCCAAAGGAAAAATTTTGGTGTGGAGGTCTTCTGTACCTCCTTCTCTTTTAGCTGCATAATAGCAAATACAATGATTTTTATCTCTCAGCGCCCATTCTGTACTACATTGATAAGCTATTTGACTTAAATTACTGGCTATTTTGGACATAGACTTGTTTAAGGATAATTGAAGGAGGTATATTTAATGAACTTAAATGATACATAACAGTTGGGGCATTTTCTACTTACTGTATGCCGTTATCTTAGCACTTAGTACATGCATTTAAGATATTTTGATGCTGAGGTTTCTCATGGATAAGAGTATATTACTAAACAACATAATAGATAAGTACATAGACTTAAGAACCAGACAAATCTGGCTTTGGTTCTTAGACCCGTATCTTACTATCTGTATGAATTAGGGCAACTCTCCAGAATTTGTATGTAAAGGACTGAGGAGCAGCTATCTGATTGCAGGGGTCTTGGTGCTAGAAGATGTATCCCGGAGTTTTATTAGTCAGTTTGATGTTTTTACTTGGTTACATCTTTATTTATAGAAATTAGGCAGGAATTGATGGAGATTACTGGAAAGGAGGCACCCACCGCCCCCATGGTTCATGCCCCCACGCAAGACAGTCTGAGCAAACTCTTTTCATTTCTTTAATTTCTATAAAAAAATAAAAAAAATAAAGATAATGATTCTTATAGTATTATTATAAAGGTTAAATGGGTCAGTATGTAAAGTGCTTCACATGTAGCCTGATATATAGTAAGCACAACAGATATTAAAATTATTTATATATATTGTCAGTAAAAATTATGGATAATACGATTCTTCTAGATCTTCGTATTCTGGAACTTCTAGCTTCAAAATGATTCCTTTTAAAATTTCTTGTGGCATGTATTTTATTCCTTATATAACATTTGGCATGCAAAATAAATTTTTTTAAAGATTTTATTTATTTATTTGACAGAGAAACACAGCTAGAGAGAGAACACAAGCAGGGGGAACAAGAGAGGGAGAAGCAGGCTTCCCGCTGAGCAGGGAGCTGGTTATGGGGCTTGATCCTGGGACTCCAGGATCATGACCTGAGCCGAAGGCAGCCGCTTAACGACCGAACCACCCAGGTGCCCCCAAAATAAAATATTTTATAATGGCTCCAAACCTTTCTCAGAGTTATGTCAGTAACAAGGAAAAAATGGCCATAATTGCAAGAGAAATTCATGACATATGCTTTGTATTCATAATCAGTCTCATTAAATGTGAGAGATAAGGTAATGACTGAAATTAGAATCTAGTGGAAATCAAAGTTTGATAAATCAGAGTCAGGCTTGCTTTTGAAATATTAATTCACTCACACTATCCCAAGTCCCTTGATTGTTCTCATAACTATACTCAGTTTTTCACTTCTATTAATTTGTAGAATCTCTATATAATATTTAATTATGGAAACCACCTCAAAAATGCCACTCATGAGATTCAAATTTGAATGAGTTGCAAGCCTATACATAATGATGATATTATTCTTGTTGCTAATCTAGAATAAATTATGAATATTGTGTGTGCAGAGATAATATATGTATCTGTCTTTGAATCTGCAATCTCTCTAAATTATTTTCCATTTTAAAAATTCTGGTTTAACTTGAAAATAGTAATAAAATTTCAAATTTAACTATAATTTCACTTAAGAATAAAACTAGCCTTTTCTTTGTAAGTGATATAATTATTGAGTGACAGTTTTTAAAACCTTTGGCTTTGGAGACAAATAATCTTGGGTTAAAATCTCAACTGTGTTAGCTTTGTGACTTTGGACAAGTTCAAGTACAATAAAGTCATAATAGCACTTGATTAAATTTGAGAACAATTTACCATATCCAGTGCCACATAGATGATTAAAGGCTCAGTACTAATACTTATGTTTAAGATCAGCAATTGTCCTATTATACAACAGAAAAATGAAATCTCTCCAATTAATAATTATGCTGAATCGTAAAATCTTTTAAAATAAATAAATGTTTATAAAATATTTTTTACTTCAATATTAATACCTGTAAGGTATATAGCTAACAAATAAGAAATCTTAAAAATCATCAGCCCATCACCATTACAGCTTTAGAATGTATTCATACTTCTCCAAAGATGGTCAAAACATCTGGAACTCCATTAAATTTCTCCCCGGGCGCCTGGGTGGCTCAGTTGGTTAAGCGACTGCCTTCGGCTCAGGTCATGATCCTGGAAACCCGGGATCGAGTCCCACATCGGGCTCCGTGCTCGGCGGGAAGCCTGCTTCACCCTCTCTCACTCCCCGCTGCTTGTGTTCCCTCTCTGGCTGTGTTTCTCTCTGTCAAATAAATAAAATCTTTAAAAAAAAAAAAAATTTCTCCCTCCTAGAGTTTAGCCCATATCGAGATCCAGAAAATCTGTACCCAGATGTAAACTAATTGAGATTCACTGACAAACATTTTTCTAATGTGTCTGTGTATCTGTATTTAACATTTCTTTTTACTATTAAATGTTGTTTTACTCCATAACATTCTATTTATGGCTTCACAGTGTTCCATTATAATAATGCATAATACTCCATTGTGGAAATATAAGTATTTTAAAAATCACATATAGTAATTTAAATATAACAGCTAACAAGTACTTAAAAACAGATAAGGTCTGAGAATTTATCAGCATTCATTTACATGCAAACAGTAAATGAGCATAAGTTCTTAAAACTGTTCTGTTAAGTTAAATACACTCACCAAGCAATCTCATGTGTGCAATGAATTTGCCAAAAAAATTATTTGTGATCAAAAACTTTGGAAAAAATGGAGTTGCTGTCCATGAAATCCTATTGCTTGGCCTGTGAAAATGGTCTACATTAAGTCTTAAGTAGTTTTCTCCTGGATTTGGTGGGTTTCCTCAAGGAGAATCATCTTGTATTATCAATAAGAATATGAGCTGTATTCTTTAGGAACAAAGATGAATAGTTATTAAAAATTGTACTAATGTATATTCTTAAAGCTATGTCTAAAGGATTTCTATTTAAGTTTCACATCTTTCTATTTAGGTTGACAATTGATGCAGAGTGCCAATTGCAGTTACACAATTTTCCGATGGATGAACATTCCTGCCCCTTGGAGTTCTCCAGCTGTAAGTAATCTCATTCTGTATTCTGTATCCCCTCTTACCAACAGTTTTCTAATTGCATTGCCAACTAATTGGGAGACTCATAGAGAATGCAGAATTGACCGATTTTGTTGACTTTGAAGATTTTGACAGTTACTTTCATCACAATACCAGTTTATCCGTATTAGAGTGATTCCTGCAAAAAGGATCTATTTTATCAGAAAGCACAAGCAGGTTTCATCAGTGTATCAATGTTTAATAAATTCACAGTGGCTGCCTGAAGACATTTTTCAAGAAGGGTTGGAAAGCCAGGTCTGGCTACAGTGGAAAGGTATAATGGTGGATTTTACGCCCTTATTCCCTGTGGCTTCCCCCCACCCTGCCCCCCACTGCCCCTATTGGTGCAGAAGAGAGTAGCAAAATATTTGCTACTTATTTTCTCCCTTACACATTAGGAGGTACATAGATTTAACAGTGTCATTTGCTTATTTCAATTTCAGTATACCTATTAAAGATAGTAAAATTGAGGGTGCCTGGGTGGCTCAGTGGGTTAAAGCCTCTGCCTTCTGCTCAGGTCAGGATCTCAGGGGCCTGGGATCGAAGCCCGTATGGGGCTTTCTGCTCGGCAGGGAGCCTGCTTCCTCCTCTCTCTCTGTCTGCTTCTCTGTCTACTTGTGATCCCTCTCTGTCAAATAAATAAATAAAATATTTAAAAAAATGTTTAAAGATAGCAAAATTGAAAATTACCTTCTCCATCTGGAGTTCACGAATTATGTAGTGCTAGTTGTTTACCAGTGAGTAAAAGACTAATTTCTGGTGTTTTAGGGTCCAGTTCAAATCCCACTCCATCACTGTGGACTTGAACAAATTACAAGTCTTGCAGAGAGTCCACATTCTCAGGTGCCCAATAGAAATTATGAGACCTGCCTCACCACAATATTCTTTTGTTGATGTATGTAAAATGTTTGGTATGCTATCTCATACACAATATGATTTAGTAAAAAGCTCTATTATTTTTATTAATTATTATTATTACCAGATAATAGACTATATACCAAGGTGATCCATGATGATTCTGAAACAAATTAAGCTTTATTAACTTTTGTAGATATTTTCTGCCTGAACCAAAACCAAGCTTTAGTTTCCCCCAGATGTTTGCTTCACTATTTGTTCAACACTCATGTTAGGTCGCTCACCTCCTCCTTATTTTTGGTCTGCCAACTATGCATACTAGGCAGAATGAAAAACTGATTATGAGTTTCAAGTTGATATTTTTATAAATAGAATTTCTCAGGCAGCAAGTGACAGAGACTCATAAGAGCCAACTAAGTCATAATAACTATACTTAAAAAAATCAAAGATGAGAGAAACAATCATGTATTCATCATTACATCAATTCCAGAATGAACTAGAGGAAAAATATCACTATATATCATATCTATTTATAAAAGTTCCCATTATAAATCTTATTTCATATGTTTTACTTTTCCAAGAAAGGAATTTTTTTTAGATTAAAGTGTCATTTATTTTTTTTTTCTTCATAAACATTTTAATGACTATATCTTATCCAGTGGACATAGCATAATTTTTTTTTCAGTGTTCCAAGATTCATTGCCCATTCCCCACACCCAGTGCTCCATGCAATAGGCGCCCCCAGTACCCACCACCAGGCTCTCCCCTCCCCCCACCCCTCCCTCCAAGTCCCTCAGTTTGTTTCTGTGTCCAAAGGCTCTCTTATTTTGTTTCTCTCCCTGAATTACCCTACTTCCCATTTACTTTCCTTCTCCTTCTGTCCTCTAAATTACCCTTTATGCACCGCAAGTAAGTGAAACCATATGATATTTGACTTTCTCTACTCTCTATTTCACTCAGCATAATCTCTTCCAATCCAGTCCATGTTGCTACAAAAGTTGGATATTCATCCTTTCTGATGGAGGCATAGTATTCCATTGTATATACGTACCACATCTTCTTTATCCAAGAATGGAATATTTTTAAGTAAAATCTTCCCTAAGCTTTAGGAGATTACACTTCATTTCTATTAATTTCCAACTGGGACTGCTCCTCTTCTGAGTAAGCTAAAATTTAAGAACTGGTGATTTCTGTGTCTTTAGGTCACTGATGGACAACCGTCTTCTGAACCCAAACATAACTTAATGTTACTTATTGCTCTCAAAAAAGTTAAATCACCAACATGTTCTCCATAGGAAGTTCCCTAACATCGTCATTCTTTTTCTCAGTTTTTAGCACATTCTGCCTCCCTACTCCTGCTCCATGCCGATCTGGGGATTATATTTTCTTTTTTCTTTCATCTTAGTTAATAAACATGGAACACAACTACTTGGACCAAAAGAAAAGAAAATGAAGACACATAGGGATTTTATTCAAAGTAGTCAATCAGCCTCTATAATTAAGACTTAGGTTTATATAGCATTAGTAGTAGATACATAGTTTAGACGATGTCTAGTTTTGTCTGTCATCTATCTATCTATCCATCTATCTATTATCTATTTTTACTTGTTTATTTTTTTTAACATTTTATTTTTAAGTAATTTCTACCCACAAAATGGGGCTTGAATTTATAGTCCCAAGATCAAGAGTCACTTGCTCTACTGACTGAGCCAGCCTGGCATCCATACTTAAGTTTATTCTATAATTAACTTAATAATGTTTATCCATTCAGCAAATATACATTGATCATCAATATCATGAAACAAGTACTACCAGGATCCCCACAAAGAAACAAATAATTTAGGGGAAAAAATGAAGAAACTTGTCTAGGGTATTATGGTCAGCAAATGGTACTGATACTCACTACATTGTCAGTACAATATCTCTTTCATGAAGGCTTTCTGTTTCCTTAGCTGAACAAGATTGACTTCTTCAGAATCTATATAGTGCTCATTGGTATCTTCCCCTGGACAGTTCTACTAACTGTAGTAGTCTTAATTGTAGTAATTTCTGCATATATTAAATGAAGTCCCAACATATTGAGAAAGAGAGAATAATGTAAATGGTTGAGGTTATTCTTCCCAGTCACCTTCCACTCCAAGTGCATGCCCTGGACAGACATTGAGTCTGTTCCTGTATTATTTTCTGTTTCTACATGACTCTCAACACCTTACCCTGTTAATTCCCCTTCATCATGAAATAACACTTTGTATATGTACTATTGCCAACAGACAGGCTACTTTTTATATCTTACCCTAGGCAATGTAAAGTATGCATATAGTATACATGAAACCATGTCTAGTATACCTTCTATGCAAATTAGGTGACTTTCAAGGATAATTTTGACCTCATAGTTTTTAAATACTCTGTTGGGAGAAAATGTTATTGTATTTATTTTTTCTATTGTGACGCTCTTTAGTTCAGGATCTGCTTCTAATTTATAACTCAGTCTCTCTCACACCTATTTCAGTGTCTTGTTCATGGAAGGTGGTTGCTACATATGTTCATTTATAATTTTAAGTGTGTACTTTCCTATCTCATGGCAGATGGCTATCCACGTGAAGAAATTGTCTACCAATGGAAGCGTAGCTCTGTTGAAGTGGGTGACACAAGATCTTGGAGGCTTTATCAATTTTCATTTGTTGGACTGAGAAATACCACTGAAGTAGTGAAGACAACTTCTGGTAAGATGCACTTGAATTTTAAGTGACCCCTTCCAGAGTTAAAATTATGGGATATATATAATTCAGAAGGCTTTTCAATACCAGTCTACAAATGACATGCAGAAAATTAAATGAAGTGTTTTAATTTACCAGAGAAAATTATAATTGGTATTTTAGCATAATAGATAAGTATAAAAGGATTCTATCAATTTGAAGCAAAATGGATTAAAATTGGGTTAGTAAATCATTTGTGTAATTTCTTTAAGCAAAAATGAGTAGCAATTATTTTCAAAGCAGAAAATATTTATGAGGTATAGGTGTAATGTTTCTTTTTAGGAAATAGGTTTCATGGTATATTGAAATAGCAGCATTTAATGTAATTATACAGGGAAAATTAACTTTCTACAAATGCAGAAATGTGATCATAATGGATATGGACTGATTCACCATTCAGTAATTTAATATTTTGAATTGCTTACAACATGGATATGGGATAGGCTTTGTTTCAAATCCCAACTCTACCAGTTACCACCTATAGATACTGAGAAAATTACTGTATTTCTCAGGGATCAATGTTCCCAGATATCTATTGTGGACAAAAAGAACTGTATCATAGGCATACTATGTGTATGAAGAAAAAAAAAAAAGGAAAATGCTTAGAATGATACCGGACATTTAGTGCATTCATTACATAGTAACTTTTTTTTTTTTACCTTTTTTTAAAGATTTTATTTATTTATTTGACAGAGAGAGAGAGAGAGCACAAGTAGGCAGAGAGGCAGGCAGAGAGAGAGGAGGAAGCAGGCTCCCCACTGAGCAGAGAGCCTGATGGGGGCCTCGATCCCAGGACCCTGAGATTATGACCTGAGCCAAAAGCAGAGGCTTTAACTCACTGAGCCACCCAGGTGCCCTAAATAGTAACTTTTACTAATATTACTTATAATTCTCAGATGTACATGGGACCTAATATGATAAGGACTTCAGATTTCTTTTTTTTTTTTTAAAGATTTTATTTATTTGACAGGCGCCCTAAATAGTAACTTTTGCTAATATTAATTATAATTCTCAGATGGAAATGAGACCTAATGTGGTAAGGACTTCAGATTTCTTTTTTTTTTTTTTTTTTTAAAGATTTTATTTATTTGACAGCGAGAGAGGGAACAAGCAGGGGGAGTGAGAGAGGGAGAAGCAGGCTTCCTGCCGAGCCAGGGAGCCCGATGCGGGGCTCGATCCCAGAAGTCCGGGATCATGACCTGAGCCGAAGGCAGTTTCTTAATCAACTGAGCCACCCAGGCACCCCAGGACTTCATATTTCTTAAGAGAAGCTAAAATTCTATTTTTTTTTATTTTTAAGATTTTATTTATTTGAGAGAGAGAGAGAGAGAAAGAGAGAACATGAGAGGGGAGAGTGCCAGAGGGAGAAGCAGAACTCCTGTTGAGCAGGGAGCCTGATGTGGGACTGGATCCTGGGACTTCAGGATCATGACCTAAGCCAAAGGCAGTAGCTTAACCAACTGAGCCACCCAGGTGCCTAAGAAGCTAAAAAATCTTTATTTTTATATCAAATATTGTGATTTTTAATGGTTTTAATTGAATTGATTAAAAAACCCATGTGGTTTAATTTAAACATATTTCCAAACCTGATTTATCTCATGGTGGCCAGTCTAAACCCTCTGCAAAACCCTCCATACAAATTCTTTAGGCTATTCCTTTTAAAATCATGTGAATCTAATTATGTCCCTGTTTCAAATAAAAACATTATGTTCTCAGCTTACTATCAAGACATGTATTTTGATAATATACTTCTGCGAGTTGAGCTGTTTTCTGTTGACTTATGTGCACATACCTGATTTTTTTTTTCACTGAAATTCATAGGACATATTTTTGTGTTGACTGATATGGATTAAGGCCTGGTCTACTGTATATAGAGAAGCAAATTAAGGATCTATTCAAAAGTGGAAATTTAAGATTGTATCTTTATAACCATTATCCTCCAAATCAGAACTATCTGATCCTAACACAGCAGATTTCTCAACTCTCTTAATTTGCAAAAAAGAATATAAAAGAAGGTCAAAGAAATGCTTGAGTATATTTTTGAAAAGTGGCCTTCTGTTCCCTTATCTGCTGCAAATCCTGAACATCAAGTACTAGAACAGTCTTTTATTTGGTCCCCAAAAAAGATGCAGGATTGCCTTAGAACTGGTTTTCCATCTGTGAAAGGAAGAACATGTGTAAAAATAATCTCTAAGTCTGCATGCTTCCAGAAAGAGAAATTGGGTATTAAATTGTGTGGTATATTCATATTTCTGTAATTCTTCCAGCACCCTAAAACAGAACCCCAAAATTGATGACTAGCTGGTCTTTAGTCACTTGAGCCCAGAGGGGCAGTAAAATCAAATGGCAGTGAGGGATCGGTTGACTTTATATCACGGTGATTTATGTCATTCCCTCCCCAATGACTCATACTGAGAATGATCTAGATTATTTACTGCCTATTAAGAGATATTTCCAGAAGAAAATGATCTACTTACTTAAAGCATGGCAAGAGAAATTGCCAAGGCATCATGAAGCTGTTAATCTTCCTCAGGAAATCAAAGCAAAACTTCATTGATAGCAGAATTGTTATTGAGTAACATCATTTAATTGCATCAAGTGTTTGTGAATTTCAATACGATGGTTAGCTGGCCTGTTGGTCTTATTGTACACTCCCTGCTCTTGCTGTTTTTTTTTTTTTTCATGTGTGTGCAGTACTATTTTAATTGCATCTGTGAAGAGAAAGGACTGAATGGAAACTTAACACCAATGCTAAGAGGCAGCCTGATTCTTGTGATAGTTGATTTTTATAATGACTGGAAGTTTTTGTTTGATTTCTGATGCCATTCTTACCTCAAAGCAGAACTCCAAAACTAGTAATACCTACAAGGAATTTACTAAAACAACTTCCTTGGGAAATTATCAGAAGATCAAACTTATACTCCTTTTAAATCTTAGCCTTATTACAATGTGATTTTTCTCCTAGACTTATAGTAAATGTATACTATACATTTAAAAGCCTTGGTCAAAAATGAGTGAGAGTATTGCCTAAAATCTGACCTAGCCTACTGCAGAGATTTCTAACCTTCATGCATTTAAGCCCACCTCTTAAGTCTTTGTTATATCCAAGTGGTGACTGTACTGCTGGTTCCTTATATTAGGACCAAAATTGGAAAAGCAGAAACATTGGACCCAAGAAAAGATGATACAAAAGTATAATGAAAATCAAACAAATGTTCTTAAATTTAAGTACATTTATTTGTGTTCTGAAGATTGAATATATTGAAAAAGAGAGAAAGAAGGGATTAAGAGAAATGGGAAAGTGCAGCTAGCATCAAAGCAAAACATTTCATTGATGTAAACAGAAGAGTAGAATGATCATTTCACAGGGAAGAATCTTCTCACTGTGGAAATCAATGCTATTTGACAGTCTTTTCATCCACAACCTGAACCATCTTGTTTACCACCAGTCATATCTGTATCATATTTGAAAAAAATATTGCCTTGGGTGCCTGGGTTGCTCAGAGGGCTAAGCCTCTGCCTTCGGGTCAGGTCATGATCTCAGGGTCCTGGGATCGAGGCCAGCATCGGGCTCTCTGCTCAGCAGGGAGCCTTCTTCCCCTCCCTTCTCTGCCTGCCTCTTTGCCTATTTGTGATCTCTCTCCCTGTCTAATAAATAAATAAAATTAAAAAAATATTGCCTTGATGGTACATTGATAAGACTTGAAGAACACCTTTAGTTCCTAGTCAATATATCCAAATGAATTCTGGATCCATGATTTCTCCTCCAAACCATCATGTCTTTATAATTGCTCAGCATCTGGGAATAGCATCATCATTGTCCCAGTGAGCCAGGCGTGAACACTCAGAGTCATGTCTCTACCTCCCACCTCTAATGAATCACAAAGGCACTTATGCCTCTGAAGCATCTTGTGTAACTGTCCTCTTTTCACTTGCCATCGTCACTGTCCTAGTTCAGGATTTGGTCTGTTCTCATCTGGGCTCTGTTTGTAGCCTATTAAGGTTACGTCCCTGTTGTCAGTCTCTCTCTTCCACTTAGTGAGCACTAACTACACACACTGTAGCAAACCTTTTATCTAAACAACCTACTTGAATTCTCATAACCATGGTCCTATTTACTATACATCAACACCCAAGGTGTCACTGTGGAGGAGGAAAGAGATTTCTAGAGGCTCATTTACTGCAGGGATCAGTTATAAAAGCTGGGCTGTAAGTTAACATGGCTTGCTCCTAGACTTGTGCTCTTAATTATTTCACTGTTTTTTTCCCACTATAGTCCAGTGGGCCTTCTGGACACACAACTTTCACCATATTTCAGGAAGTTAGTAGGTCAGTTAGCACAAGCTATTATTCCTAATATGCAAGCACCTCAGGAACTTTCCAGCTTTGTTTTCCATAATTTCCCACCTGGTGACAGAGCTAATCCATTTATGTTTTCCTGAATATAACAAGCCAATGCCATACACAAACTGAATAATAGTCTTTCTTTTTTGAATGGTTTCTCAACTCATACCTACATTCTTTATGACTTTAAGGTTTAAAAGCACAGCACTTCTTCAGTGAGGTCTTTCCTTGCCTTACCACTGAAATAATTTGGAGCAATTTTTAAATTATGTGCACTCTTGGAGTGAGGCAGCTCAAGTTTGAATATTGGCTTGTATTAATTATTTAATATATCTAAGCTCAATATCACCAGTATTGCAGGTTGCTCTGAGGATTATGTAAAATACTCCATTTTTAAATGCTTCAAATTTTGCCTGACATATAGAAGGACTCTGTAATTGGAAGACATCATCATTAATAATAATTATCATCATCACTATTTCAGAGCATTTTCACCCACCTTATAAAAACATAATTTCTGCCTTGTGTTGCTTAGGCATTTTTTATCTCTGCCCCCTCATTCCAATAAATCACAAATTTCACAACAGAAGCCTTGTTTTAATCATATTTATCCATGATATTAGGGTGGCTTGCTCAGAGTTGTTGATTAGTAGCAATTGTAGGATTGATTGCTTGTGACAATTATATTGATAAAACTGTAAAATTTCTCTCAATTTAATAAGCAGTGGAGAATTCTATTACGTGTATTCCCATTACTCATTGTTTACTCTCAAGTAGAAGACTTCGTTCTTTCTGATCATGTTGACATTGGCAGCTCACCAAATTATCTACATGATTTTTAGTATCAAGCAGAATTTTGTTCCTTCATATTCTCATCCTGAAATGTGGGCTAGAAAAATGGCAAATAAGTTTTATATGGGGACCTGTGGTCCAAATGCCATCATCCTGAATCGAAAAGAATATATCACATTCTTCCTCTGTTAGGATACCTGTAAAGCTTCCATATTTTCTTTCAGAGTGCAAGCATCAGTCTTTTGTGAAATATCCCCATAAGTTTTTGGTAAATCCATGAAAATTAAATATTATTTACTTTCTTTTTGCCTTTAACTCACCTTTTCGGCTAGGATTCCATGTGCTAGTTATATTTTCTCTGATTTCTATTATAAGAAATACACATATATTAAAATAAAAAGTCCATGTACCACTAAATTTGCCTTAATTTCCAATAGTACTGAACAGCAAGCAGTTTTCGAAATATTAGCTCTGTGGGATCAAGTCCATGTTCATTGCTTGCTTTCTAAAATAATAATCTACTCTGTATTGCCGGGAGCCAGCCCCAGCAACAGTTAGGGTCCGAGGGTGAGGAAGGAGTTGGCAAAAATGAGGAGACCAAACTTCATGTAGGCATCTCCTGAAAACACTGTTCTCAGGGTTCTTTATTTATAGCAGAAAGTTACATATTTTTTTCAGATGAAAACCATATGATCAAAGAGTTTTTTTAAGTGCTGGATCATCAATCTTGAGTGACAATAGTAACAATAGTGTTTTTCGAGGGTCTTTGTAAAAACAGGACATATCTTGAGTGACAATGGTGTTTTTTGAGGGTCTTTACAAAAACAGGACATATCTTGAGGGTCTCTACAAAAACAGGATGGGCCTTGTGCCTTTGAGGGTCTCATACAATGAAACGGGATGTGCCTATTTCTTTGAAGGGTCCATACAATAAAGCAGGATGTGCCAATTATATCCTAACCTATAGACCAATTGATCACAGGCAGGCATGTCCTGAGCAACAGATGGTTTCTGCAAATCCTTATCTTATTAGAACGTTTTACTTCCCCCCAGCATAGGGAAGTGAGTGAATGGTCACACAAACAGGA
>PITA01020345.1:0-35156 GCA_004023965.1 Spilogale gracilis
CAGAGTGCTCCCGGGGAGGATGCCCCACCACAGTGCTCCCGGGAGGACGCCCCACCACAGAGTGCTCCCGGGGAGGACGCCCCACCACAGTGCTCCTGGGAGGACGCCCCACCAGAGTGCTCCCAGGGAGGACGCCCCACCAGAGTGCTCCCGGGAAGACCTTCCACCAGAGTGGTCCTCAAGGGCCAGAATTTCACTATGGATTTTGCTCCCTCATGAGACATCCTTAAGGATAATATCCTATTAGAGAAAGTGACTTCTTGAAAACGATATCCCTCAGGGATGGGGCAGCCTGCCCCAGGGCAGATACCAATACTCTCTCCCACTGGTGAGGTTCTGCCAGGGGGCCTTGCCTGGGACGGGAGTGAGAGCTATTTGCCTACTCCTCTCCACCCTGTGGTTCAGTGCAGATTGGGCCCTCTAGCTTTTAGTCCAAATATTTTATTCCTCTACATGGCACACTGGACTCCCAGGTGGTCTCTCAAGGGGAGAGCCTGACCGGCATCTGTGGGCCCACTATTCCTATGGGTAGCTTCCCGGAGGCCTTCTTAGGCTCAGGGCAGTTCTCGGCCTGGCTGCTCACCCAAGACAAATCCATTCAGGTCCCCCATTCCCAAACCATGGACGGGGTAAGGATAACAAATGGCCCCTTGCCCTTCTCCGGAGTACAGAGCTGGTCGGTTCTGTCTCTGCACCCTCCCCCCACCTGCAGCCCTCATTTCTCCACAAAAGGCTTACCTGGCTCTTTGTGGGGCCGGACTGCAGAGGTGGTGTCGGGAACCTTCTTGCAGCACCGGGTGAAGAAGGCGGAGCAGGTCAGTGGGGGGGTGGGCGATGGGCCACGGTGGAGGTGCCAGGCAAAGGGCAGGAGGGGCATTCAAGCAGCAAAAACAGCCCCGGGGGCACCGGTCCACGAGGCCGTGAAGATGCTTGCTTCCAGGTAAGGGTGCCCAGCAGCCTGGGAGGGGGAGCCGCCACCTCCTACGATACCACACAGACCACTTTGTGATCCAAAATCAAGGCTGTATTTATCGTCATTGATTGACACGAGAACTCAGTGTTTGAAACAACCAGAGTCCACAGAGGACACACGGGTTGAAAATACAGAACAGAGCGGACGGCTGCGGATGGTCAAGGCTCGAGGTGCAGTGGACACAGGGTGTGAACGTCAGGGAACAGAGGAGGACGCTGAGGACGGGACAAGGGGACGTTCGGGTGGTTAAGAAAGCAAAATGAAACAAAAAGGAGACCATGCCACGGCCTCCACAGGCAGAGTGCGCCGAGGGACATTCGCCGATGGCCTTCACCGGGAAGAGAAAGGGGCCAGAAGTTACTATTTCTGTTTGCAATGAACCTTTAGACTCTTTCCTCCCAGAATTCCACTTGTCTACTATGGATTCTGAGAATGCAGCACAGTGAGCACGAGGGTCCACAGAGGGGTCCGTGCAGCCAGAGGGGCCCCCCCCCCCCCCCGTCCCCAGGAGGGCGGGGCCCAGCTCAAGCCTGGCTGCGGGGTGACGTCCCCAGCCGCCACCCAGTCCCACCTCCGGGCGCTTGCATAGTTGAAGAGCTGCAGCTTAACTCAGAAGTTAAGCTTCTGAGCGTGTCCAACTGACAGCGAGGGGGGTTTTTGTGACCATGTGAAACAAATAACCAGAGAGGATTCTAGAAACTGCCTTTTATAAACTCTACCTAGGTTAAGAATTTAATAATATCATATACTTATATTAACAGACTATTTACATATGTTTTTTAAAAAACCAAAAAAGAAATCCTCTTATGCTTCTGCAATAATAAGGCAAAAAAAGTTTTATACATTATTAATTATTATTTTAATATATATCTGTAACTTCGGTTCCAAGTACCAAGGGAGGGCCAGGCGGGCCCTAAGTGGGGGCCTCACAGTGCGCTGGACAAAATGACCGTTTTTATCTCCATAAATAAGACAAAAGATTCTGGGGCTCTTAGAGAGGGGTCTGAGGCCTTTACATTGCAAATCTGAACTGAAGATAAAAAAGGAAAGTTTCCTTTTTGTTTCTTTTTAAATGTCTAAAGAGCACAAAGTTGAAAAAAATACAAATCTATTAAAAATGCTTCTCACCTGTGGGAAAAGATGTACAAACTTGAATTTCCCAGTAGCCTAATTCCGAGCTCGGAAAACAAAAGATCACCCCCAGCAAAGAGTGTGCAGACTTTGGGTGTTAAGCAAGTGTCACCCCAGGGCTGACGGCGCTGTGCTTAGGTTCTAGAAACGTCCACGTAGAAAAGTTTACAGCAGTGCATTTGTGGAAAAGTCTCTGTACATGGGGCGCGGGGTCCCGCGGGGACTACCGCGCCTCCACCTCCTGGGGGTTGCGGGATGGGGAGTAATCGCGGGCCTCAGGCCCGTGGCCCCCGAGGGGCGTAGTCCTGCTGCGCGGCGGTGGCCCGGGGGGCGTGGGGGACCCGCCCGCGGCCACCAGTGGGGGCGGTGCGCCCAGCGCGGCAGCAGCTGCGGCGGCGGGCGGGGTCCGCGCCAGGAGCCCATTGTGCAGCGCGGCAGCCGCGGGCCCGAGGCGCGGGTAGTGCAGGGAGCCCAGGGTGGGCAGGAGCGCGGGGCCGTCCGGGTGCGCGGCGGCGGGGGGCAGGTGCGGGGCAGCGCCCAGGTGTGCGGCCCGCGCGCGCTCCAGCTCCTCGCGGCGCGCCTCCCGCAGGCGCTCTGGGCTGTAGTCGTGGGGCTCACGGTCGCGGTAGGGGTGCTCCGGGGGCTCAAAAAGGGCGGCGGGGCCTGGGGCGGGGGCGGTGGTGGGCAGGGCGCGCCGGGGCAGCTCCAGGCCGCGGTAGGCGTCGCGCAGGGGCTCCCACGTGTAGCCCAGGCGCTCCCGGGCTGCCGGGCTGGGCCCGAGCGGCAGGGGCGCAGGGGGCGCGCGCGGACGCTCGGGCACAGGGTGCAGGCCAGCCCCTGGGGGTTCGGTCGCGTCGCTGTCTTCCCTGCGCTCCTCCTTGACCTTGACGTCGCCCTGGGGCCGCTCGGCGGGCGCCTCGGGCGGCTTCCCCGACCCCAGGAGGCTGGCCAGGCGCAGGCTGTCGCCCAGGGCTGCCTTGCTGTACGGGGACTGCGGGCGGGCGGCCAGCTTAGCGCCGTCCTCCTTGGGCGGAGAGCGGCTCTCTTTGACGCGGGGTTCGGCGTCGCGCTCGGCAAGGCCCCCGGGCCGGCACGGTTCGTTCTGGCCGCCGCGGAGCAGGAGGCTGCTGACCGGGGGACCCACGGGGGCGGCGGGCGAGGCCCGGCTCAGCATGCGCGTCTTCTCCAGGAGGTCCCTGGGAGTGGGCAGACAGACACCTTCACTCAGCCTGGGGGCAGGAGGCGCTTCGTGTAACGGGGCTCTACCAAGTTCCCACCTCAAGGTCCTCATATGTGGCGGGTCCCTTTAGCGCCCTGTCTACACAGGGTGGCAAGCTCACACCCGCACAAGGCCCCACAACACCCCAAATCTTCCCTCCCTCGATAAACAGCTTGGAAACGACCACAGAGCTCTCCCCAGACCCAAGCCGCTGAGCCCCCACGGCATGACAGAGCCAAGTTCATGCTGGGGAAGCCCCACCACCCTGTGTGTCTCAGCCCTGTGCCCCAAGTCTGGGGAGGGAACACGGTATGGCCCCCAGGGCCTTGGCTGGGGGTCCCCAAGAGGAGGGGCGAGGCCAGGAGCGCTCCGTTTCCTGTCTGCTCACCAGCCGGCCACACTGACTCGGTTTCCGGACCCTGATGCTGACTCTTGAACAGGGCTCCCACCACCCCTGTCCCACCCCAGTCCTGCTGCCCGGGAGCAGCTGGCTCAGCCCCATCCTCCCAGCCAGGGGACTCTCCCGCGGGGGCCCCTCCCAGGCCCAGCCCCCACCTAGAAGACGCAGACGACTCCCTGCAGAGGCCCTGCTCTGGCCAATGCGTCCCTTCCCTGCCACTGCCTCCAGGAGCAGATTCACCCTCCCCATAGCCCCTGCCCCATCAGGGGTTCTCCACGGGGGCCTTCTCTCTACTGGCCTTTCCCAGCCCTGAGGGTACAGCAGGGGAATCTCCACGCAGAACTGGGGGTGCCCACATCTTGAGTCCTGCAAAGCTGGCTGGAGGCCACAAGAGCAAAGACAGGGCCACTCACCGCTCCTCCCTGCCCTTGTCCGGCTCTCGGTCGTGGTTGGTCAGGGCTGAGACCCGGTCGGGGTCCACAGGCTTAGGCCATGGGGGTGGTGTGGGAAAGGAGGGTGGTGCTCGGTGCAGTCGGTTCCAGGCCTCATGGGGGCTGGGCAGGCCATGCAGTGCGGAGCTCTCCTTGGGGGCAAAGATGCTGCTGCCCTGAGCTAGAGAAGGGAGGGAACATGAGGCCAGACCAGCATCCCCGCCCCCAGCAAGGGTGCCCCAGGGAACCTCAGGGCTTCCGGGCAGGAGCACAGCATGCCTGCATCCCAGGGAGGCGGCCAGAGAGTAACAATCAGCCAGGGCTCAGGGTGCAGCCCAAACCCCCACCAGGAGCCCATGCGTGCCTGTGGGTGAGCAGAGGGCAAGCTTGGCGGTCACTCACTCAGTGCATGGCTCCCCAGGCCTCCGAAGGCGCTGCTGCCCAGGCTCCCCAGGCTCCCCAGGCCCCCAAAGGTGCCCGGCCTGCTGAAAGGGTCTGTGGGGACAACCGTGGCTCAGGGATCTGCACGGCTCCCGCCTGACCTCACCAAACACCAGGGCCTCTCCTCTCACCCCAAAGCAAGGCAGGTACCCCTATTCAATCTGAGGACTGTCCTAGTTCTCAGGACCACCTCCCTGCCCACCTGCAGCTTCCCCCAGCCAGACTGCAGAGACCGTAGAACACACCTACCTGTCAGGTGACCGGTGGTCAGGAAGCTGCTGGGATGGGCTGAGGGCCCGAATGGGCTGGTGGTGGGGTGGGCAGCACCTGTGAGGGCAGGTGGATGGGGGCCTGATAGACCCGGGGCCGCCCGTCTGTGGATCATTCCCTGGGCAGGAACACCCCAGCCTCCTCTGGGGACTTGTCTGTACCTCCCACCAGAAGCTCATGAGGGGAGAAGGAAGGTGATGGCAGTGGGGTCCCCAGAGGAGAGGGTGCCGAGCGCTCCTTCAGAGGCTGTCCTGGGAACGCTAGCCCCAGGACTTGCAGCTAAAAGCTGAGAAGCGATCCCAGTTACTGAAGACGGCTCCTCCTCCACGGTGGCCCCCAGCCACAGCCCTCATGTGTCCCCACGTGGCGAGCTCCGGGGCAGCTGAGCTGGGCCCTGAGAAGGCTGCTGGGTCGGGGGCCGGCCCAGCGACCACACACGCCCTTCGCCCTGCAGGGCAGACTCCCAGCACAGAGCGGTGTCGCGGCTGCACATGGTTCTCCGCTGTCCCCGGCTTGGGGGACGCCCACAGTGGAGGGCTGGAGGCCAGCCCAGCCACCGCACACACACGGCTCCTCACCCCCAGGCTCCCCAACAGCCAGCCAGCTGCTCTCCTGAAAGGACTCACAGGCCAGAGACATGGAGCGGAACTTTGGAAATGAGAGCTAGCCTGGCTGGGTGCTGGCAAGGGCGTGAGCCCGTGGGCAGGGGGTGTGCGCTGCTTTAAGGGCTCACGTGGCCAGAAAAGGGCACCAGGCGGGCTTCCAGCTCGAGGGGTCAGGAAGGGCAGCAACAGGAGCAGCAGAGATGGGAGGAGAAAAGGCCACGTGAGCGTCGGTGAGGGCGGGGCCCGAGCTCGGGGGCATAGCAAGGGGAGCCACAGCCCGCTGGGCCCCACAATGAACGCACGTCCTGCCGACTCCACAGACTGAAGCCCAGGTAGGGGGCCATCTGCTTTCTGAGGGACACCCCCATCCAGAGGCCAGCAAGGGGTTGAAGCCCCTGCTTGAGGCCAGGCTGCGAACAGGGCCCATGTCCACTGGCTGCATGTCTGGAGGGCTGCCGGCAGAGGCGAGCATGTGTGGACACAGAGCCGGCCGGTCAGGCAGGGCTGGGAAGGTGACGCCTGCAGGGTCCTGACAGCTGGCGGAGGGGGCGTTCATGCCGCACCGTCCGGCCTTGGAAGCACCCGCGGGCGAGGACGGGAACTCGGGGCTCAGGTTCTCATCTTCCTTGCGCAGCAGTGCCTTGTGAACCTTAACTCACTCGCACACGGGTTCCATGGAGCGCCTGCTTTCCTTTTGGGAGTCTGCGGTTAGGGTGTGTGCGGGCAGAGAGCCACGTGACGCCCCCAGTGGGAAGCCTGGGCACTGGGACTGTGAGCGTCCCGGAATCACAGCACTTGGCGCGTGTCGTCTGGGGCCTCCCCAGAACAGTCCTCAGCACTCCTGCGCCTGGCTTCCTGCTGGTCTCACCCCACGAAACTGCCCTGCGCCCATTCTGCTGTGTCCCTTCCCTGGGACACATCTCAGCCGCGGGGGTAAGCTATGCCGAGTCCTGGAAGGGCTCCCTGCACGGCAAGACCATGCTGTGCCAAAACCCAGAAGGGAGGCTGGAGGAGAGGAGCCGGCTGGGAAAGGGGGGACTCCTGCCCCTCCCTGCCTCTGGTGGGGGTTGGGGGAGACAGCTCCAGGGTGGAGGGGGAGCCCAGGAAGAGTACCACACATGGTGGCACGGAGGTGGCGGGAGCCGGAAAGGACCCAGTGGCATCGTGGGAGAAACAAACCCTCGACGCATCTGGAGTCGTCCTGCCGGAGCACCAGCCCAGGGAACGGGCAGGACCTCCCCCTTCCTTGTGCTCTGAACGGGCCGCCTTACCCGAGCCAGAGAAGAGGGGCCGGGCCAGGTCCTGTGGGTAGTGGAATCCGGCCAACACGCCTGGGGCCGGGGGTCTGCTGGACAAGTCCAGCTTGGCGCCCACCTCCAGCTTGTGGGGGTCCAGCTGCACCTGCTGAGAGGGACACAACACGTGCAGGGCTCGCCTGTCCTGCCGGCCACCGGCCACCAGCACGTGCGTCATCCTACCTGCTGGGGCGGAAACAGACCCTCATCCTGATCCAGGAGAGGCAGGACAACACGTGGCGGAGAGAGGGATGCCTCGTGCCTTCTGGGGCCTCTGAGAGCTGTGTGTTTCCACTAAAGCACCTCAGCTCGCACGTTACTACTTTCCCTGGGAACACTTCACCTGCGCTAAAACTTTGTAGAACAGGATTAAAAAGGCTGATTCATGTACCTGTTGTTTTCAACGTTCTTCAAACTTTTCCAGTGACTGAATTTGGCATCACTGTTAGCGCTTACGTTTCTTACACAAAACCAACCCGTGGCTCCACTGTGACGGCCACACGAGGCTAAAGGGCCATGCAGACCTGCACTGGGGCCGCTGCTCCGGCCCACATGGGGACTGCCCCCAGGGCCACACCCCAACATTCGCGAGTGAAACAGTGTTTTGTTCTAAGACCCTGTGGACTTCTCGTAGCACATGTTGGCATGACGACCTCTGAAAGCCATGCATGGAGGTGTGCGTGTGACCCGAGGTGGCAGCAAAGGGGTCAGGACCTGCTGGGATGGGGGGCTGGGGCCCGTGGCTGCCCCCGTTCTGGTCCAGGTGAGGGCCTCTCCTGCCTCTGCCTGCCCTTCCCTGGCACCCCAGCCCACGGCCCGTCCCCAGAGCGCCTAGGGCTGCCTCTTGCCCCTGTCATTTGGGCTCATGGTCCCAGGCACCCACCTGGCACCACCCTGCCCCTCCCAGACACACAGCAGGTGCTCAACAAACGCAGGAAAGGCCGGGGGACAGACTCAAAGGTTACGTGGATGGCTCAAATGATGGTGGTGGGGGCAGCATAGGGTCAACTCCTCCTAAACCTCCGCCCGGGGTCATCCTGGGTGACCCCCCACCCTCCGAGGGGCACACAGGGACACTTTCAGACACGCCGGCCTGGCCGGCAGGACGCGGGGCAGGCTCACCTTTATCTTCTGCTGATGGTGGTAGATTTGCCAGGCGATCTGAACGTGCACCGCACACCACTTCCCAGGCTTCTGTGACGGGGCGGGCCACACACTCAGCCTCCTGTCCCCTGCTGCCCTCCCCAGCCACGACCCTCCCCTTGAGGACACAGGCACACACGTACACACGTGCGCCCGTACACTCACCCTGACTGCCGTCCGGTAGGGGTCAGACACCTGTCGGCGACGGAGAGAGAAGAGTTAGGGCCGGGCTCCACGGGCGGCCAGACCCTGCCACGACCACCACCCCGCACGACCCAGAGAGGGAACGGTGGGCAGTTCGGTCACCTACCCCAGGGGCCTTCTGGAGGAGGGTGTGAACAGCACTGGCCCGGCCCGTCACCTCAATTGGGTTTGAAGTCTGAAGGGAGAGGACACGCGTGGTGGAGCTGCACGGCCTGGGCACAGCCAGAGGACCCCACGGGGGCCCACACCCTGCCACTGGAGGGCGGGGGGCTGGCTTCCCACATGCTCTGCCCAAGGGTTTCTGCAAAGGTGGGAAGGGGCTCTTGACGAGGAGGACATGCCTGGGTTCGGGGGCTGAGGCAGCCCTGCTCCAGGAAGATGAGAGGCGCAGGCCCAGTCCTCTCCGGGGCCTCCTGCGACACGGACGGGCCCCCATGGTGGCCACCCCACACAGACCTCCCCGTGCCCTGATGCTCCCCACGCCAGCCTCGAGCACTCCCAGCTGAGGAATGAGGACACATGAGACCTGACCCCTGTTGCTCCCTGCCGAGGCCCCTCAGGGAGCAGGCGAGCCCCCAGCCCCCTCCTGCCGTAGGGCCGTACAGCCACATCCCACGCAGTATGGCTAGCTCGCCCCGACACCAGGATCGCTACACACAGAGCAGTGTGGCAGGGGCTCCCACGTGCCCTGAGCCCCATCCCACCCCAGGAGCTGCTTGTACCTTGGGCTGAAAAGCACCCTGTAGGGACCCAAAGGGGCCTGGGTGTGGGAGCAGGGTGGGCAGTCCAGGGATGGCAGAAGAGAAGGACGGGAAAAACTGCAAGAGAAAGGGGGGGGGGTGTTCCAGGGCCCTGGCTGCGAGCATGGGCGTCCTGGGTGTGGACGCTGGGCCTGGCCCCATGCTACATGGAAGGGAGCCTGGCAAGGCCTCTGGGCAGGTGCAACCCCACCCTTAACCCGTGACCTTAGCCCGGCGGCTAGCTGGGTGACCACAGAGGGACACTCACGTTGGAATGTCGGAAGTAGGGGCTGTCCAGCTTGGGTGCGTACTTATCAAACTGGAAGGGAAACAGCGGAGGGTAAGGCCTCCCCGGGCCTGCCCACACCCTCCGCTGGGCCCAGCACCCACATTCCCGTTAGGCCCGGTGGAGGCCTGGACAGCTGTCCTGCTTCCGTTGGTGGCCTGCAGCCAGCTATCCCCTGGGGTCCCTGAGGACACCGGCCCCTTGGGGCCCAGCTCGCAGACTGGCTGGGGCCCCGCCCTGTTCTGATGTGCCCACTGCAGGAGGTGCACAGGGACCCATCTGTGCCATCCGACTGTCCTGGCTGAAGCCTAGGAGGGGATGCTGCTGCCATCACGGGGCGGGGCGTGGAGCCCAGGGCTGGTGGTCAGGCCCCCAGTGGCCTGGCCCTTCACAGAGCAAAGCCCAGTGGCAATGGACTCGGCCCCACCCAGCAGCCAGCTCAAGACGGGGGTGCCTAGGACCTGGGGCCCGTGAGAGGGAGTCCTGGCCCCCCGCCCCCCTCAGTCCTCAGTCTCCAGACCCGTCCAGCTGTTGACAGAGGTGCTGAAAACCCTGTGTGGCTACAACTGGCCCAAGGCCATGTTACCCGTGTGTGGACATGGGGCACCCGCCCAGCCCAGGGCAGGGAATCTCACGACAGGGCTCAGAGAAGGACCACAAGGGGGGCCAGATGGACAGAAAGAACAGCGTGGGCCGGCGTGCGTGCGGAGAGCGTCTGCGTGTGCCTGCTGTGTGTCCCGCCGCCCGGGCCGCCCCCCCACCGCCCGCCCGCATGGGGGGGCCTACGCACCGGCGGGGGTGCGGCGGGCGGCAGGAGCGGCGTCGGGGGCAGCCCCGCGGGGAAGGGGGCAAATGTGTGTTGGTGCTGGTGTGTGTGCTGGTGTGTGTGTTGGTGCTGGTGGAACTCCGCCCGCAGCAGAGCCCCCGGGCCCAGGGGGGCGCCGGGCCGCTCAGCGCTCTGGACCAGAAAACGCGCGTTCAGCTCTTGCCTGAGCAGCTCGTGATCTACAAGAGAAAAAGAGAGAGAGACGGAGAGGCACGTCGGCCGCGGGCTCCGGGCGGGGCGAGGCGGATAGTCACCTGGCACTGGTTTCGGCAGGCCAAGCCGTGGTGGCCGCTCGCTAGGTGCGGGCCCCAGGGTGGAGGTAAGAGAGGTGCCTGTGACCAAGTACCAATCAGAATCCCCGAATGAGGCTGGCAATACATGATTGGCTGGTTGAATGAGATCAACAGGCTGGCATCTAAAGGCAAGAGAGAACACCGTGAGCCCCCGGTGCCCCTGGAGCCAACCACAGGGGAGCCCTGCCCCCCAGCCCAGCGTCCTGGTCCCATCCCAGGGCACAGAGCTGCCCCGACCTGCAGTGGGCTGCTCAGGATTTTACAAAGAACTTGGGGACAAGACCCCGGGGAGAAATGTTCAACGAGCTGACATCCGGCCTTGAAGGGGGATCAGCCACAACCAAGCAGCGAGAGAGAGGCCAGGCACCTGCAAACGCTTGACTCCAGGACTCGGTTCTGCATGCCCCCCCACAAAGGCCCTGGGGCCCTCGTGCAGACACAGGAGGGATGAGGGGCTGCAAGGGTCACAGCAGGTCCTGGAAGCCTTTGTTGGCATGGCAACGGAGCTACTCCAGGCCCACCTCCCCTTAACAAGCCCCCTAAGGGCTCAGGATGGAGCAGGGGATGAATCTGTGTTTCCGTGGGCACATACAGGGCACCTGTGGGTGGGCACACATATACACAACCCAGGCCAAGGCAGGATGCTTCCTCTGCACGGGGCGATGGGACCCCCTTGGGAAAGGCAGGCTGCGGGGGCTGGGGCCCTGCCACCAGACCTCCCCCAACCGGAAACACGGGATTTGCCGCGGGTGCACCCCTTCCCCCTCTGCCCCCCCACCCCCGCAGCGAGATCAAGTCCCTCCCACGCGCCCAGAGGTGAGGATCACTGCGCGGCGGTGGCCAGTGACTCCGACCCCGGCCAGCACCTACCGGCAGGGTGTCCTGGGAGGACCAGGCTGTTGGCCGGCAGCGCCGGGGGCGGGGGCAGTGTCGGAGGGGCAGCAAACATAGCCGCCGCGTGGTGCTGGTGCTGGGCCTGCGAGCGGAGCGCCAAGTGTGAGGTAGACAGGTGGGCGCCCGGCCCGATTGGCGACAGGGACGCGTGCTTCGCGAGCCCGAGGCTGCCGCTGCTGCCGCTCCTGCTGCGGGGAGCGGGCTTCAGCGCCGGGGGGCGGGGCGTCCTCGAGGCCCCGCCCCCGCGACTCGCAGGCCCCGCCCCTCCCACCTGAGGCTGTGCGGGCCGTTGTGCGCAGCCTGGCTCTGGCCGTGGCCGGCGAAGGCGCCCAGGGGCAGAGGCACGTGCGTCGGGAGTGGGGCGCGGGGCTGAGGGGGCGCGGGCGGCGGCTGCGGGGTGAGGCGGGGCAGGGCGGGGGCTTCCTTCTTGACCGGCGGGCTGGCTGGGGCACCTGGCGCAGGGCCGGCGAGGGGCGCGGGGCTGCGCACCGTGGGCAGGAAGGGTGGCTCGGCGCTCAGCTCTCGGCTGCGCTCCAGGCCCGAGACTTTGGGTGGCGCCCCGACCTTGGCTTCCGCCTCGGCCTCCTCGCCCAGCGTGGGGCCTGCAGAGAGAGGACCGGAGTGAGCTGGCCTGACTCGGGGACATTGGCAGGGAGGTCATGGCCAGGGTCGAGCCCCCCACCGCCCAGTCCACGGGGGCCAGGGCCGGGGTCCCTGCCAACCCAGAGAGCCCTGCAGCGACCCCACTTTACAGGAGGGAGGCCAAGTGCAGCGAACTCCGCCCTCGCAGGGCCCTGGCTCTGAATGGGTGGCAGCTCGACAGACCCTTTCAGCTACTGCATCCCACCCTGGCCACACCTTCACTTGTCAGCCTTGCCACTGAGCAACACATGTGCTAGTGGCCTGCTTTCTTTCTGAAACCACCCAGGTAACTGAGGGCCTGAGCTCTCTTTGGGCCCAGGACCTGGGGGAGGCTCTCCAGAGGGCTGGCCTGGCCCAGTGGGAGGAAGTTGCTGCCGAGGAAGGAGCTGGCTGAGACGGCTCCCCTTGGAGTCATGCGTGTGTGCTCATGCCCTGACGTTCCGCCTACCCTTTCCAAACCCTCCTTTCCAAGCAATGTCTCAGGTCACTGCCCGGAGGTCACATGGGTAAGGAATACCCAAAGCAGGCTAGGCAGAGGGCACATGTCCAGGCCAGAGGACGCTTTGTCTGGAGTGCACAACCGCCCGCTTTCCCAGGAGTGGGAATCCAGGCTCCTCACTGCGGTCACCCTGTTTGGGCTGCTGGCGGATTTCGCTTCCTCCTGGGCCCATGCTGAGTGCAGAGAAAAGCCTGCAGCTGTGTGGCCATGGGACTGGGGCAAGCGGCGGGGGAACCTCTTCCACCTCTGGGGAGTCTCCTGCCCTGGCAGAAACAGGTGGCAGGACATGGCCCCTTCTGCCTCCATTAGGGTGACATCTGCGCAGCCTCCAGTCCACACCTGTCTGCTTAGGGACAGAACTAGTGATGAGGTTGCCACCACCACGAGAACGGGGACCGAGGCCTGACGGCTCATGGCACCATCTCTACCCACTTGCTCAAGTTGCCAAGGGGTGCCGGCCTGGCACTCCGACCTCTGTCCTCCTGCCTCCCCTCCATCTTTGTGCCAGCCCCTTGCAAAGTAAGCACAGCCCTGAGGACAGAGAGAGGCAGGTGTGGGCGGGGCAGAGCTGGCGTGCCACCAGTGCCCTAGCCCTCCTGCAGCCTCTCCCGTCACTGGGGATGCAGGACCACTGCCAGTGACCACCCCTGCTATGAACGGGGCACCGCAGAGCCCTGACTTGTTTCCTGAGCTCAGCAGGCCTGGCATTGGGCTGCACAATGCCAAGAAGCCATGTCCAAACTGTGACCCCTAGCACTTGTGAATGTGACCTAATTTGGAAAAGAGGCCTTTGCAGATGTCATCAAGCTAAGAATTTTGAGATGACACCAGTCTGGAACAGGGTAGGTCCTAAGCCCAGCGATGGGCACCCTTCTACAATAAAAGGCCATGGGAGGTAGGAGGGACATGGCTACAAGTCCAGTGACAGCCAGGAGGGGAAGAGGGAAGGAACCTTCCTCAGAGTTTTGGGAGTGTGGCCTTTCCAGCACCTTCATCTCAGACTTCTGGTCTGCAGACTGCTGAGAGGGTAACCATCCATTCTGAGCTGCCCGGTCTGTGATCATTTGTAGAAAGGACATAGTTCTGCGTTCCACTCGGTGTCAATGCCAGCAGAGCGTGCCTCCCTCCCAAGGCCTGTCTGGCACCATGTGTACGCTCTGCTGAAGTGCTCTGACCTGAGGATGAGGCACCCCCACCCGAACCCCCAGGGAGACCGGTCACTGTGGAGCCCCTGGGTGCCACAAGGCCTGCCGTGTCCGGTCCCGTCTGGACGGAGCCTTCCAAGCAAAAGGCCCTTCTCTGTGCTGGGTCCAGGGACACTGGCAGATCGGCTTGGATGCTGGGGGACTCACTCTCGAAAGCACTGTAGGCCGGAGAGCTTTCTGGCACCCGTGCCTGGGCCACCCCTGCGGGGGCTGCCAGCCAGGAGCTGGCGCTGCTCTGCATGGATCTAGTCCCCTCATGGTAACATCAGACACGTCTGTAGTAGTGGCCCAGGCCGCCAACCTACACCGTACGTGTAGCAGGTGCCAACTACAAGCTGCCAGATGTCCCTGGAGCGCCTGACCCCATGATCCTGGGGAGGGTCTGGGAACATGTCTTGCTACCAGTCCCGGGGATGGGGCGGGAACTCCACTTTGGGAGCCACGGCCCCAGTGCTGGCCCTGCTCCTGACTTCTGCTTTCCTTGTAGCTTTTGCAGGGGGGCTGTAAATCACAGCAAGTAACACCTGCCTCAGGCTCTGCATCCAGAGCCCGACTCATGATCGAGCCTAACCTGGAGCCCAGGCTTTTGCCGTAAAAGGCCCACTCCGCTTTCCCTTCTCATGGTGGTTTCTGGAATGTGTCCTGTCCTTTCCTGGAGGGTAGGAGGTGAGGCCAAGGAACATGCTTACCTTTATCGGCTGCCGGGGCAAAGAGCTTCTCGGAGCCCACAGATGCCTGGAAGACAAAGAGGAGGCTCAGAACCCAGAGGGGATGAAGGGCCCGCGGTGAACTTGGCTCCTTCCCTGCCCCCAGGACACAGGTTGTGCATGGGAGGGCATGGAGAGGCACACCTTCCTGTGCCCACAGCTGCCACGCGGGTGGGGGGTGGCCGCGGCCAGGGACTCGAGGATGCTCAGCAGGGACACGTGTGCCCAGCATGGCCCTGCCAGCGGGCAGCTGCGCCAGCTCCAAGAGCGCCAGCACTGCACTGGGCCCGGTGCTGCAGGATAGCACCCACACTTCGGTCCAAGTCACAGGTCTGGGGACCATGGCTGTGACAAGGCGCCGAGTGTCCACAACACAGCATCCTGCTCCAAGTGGTTTCTGATGGACCCCTGCCCTCAGCCGCTCTCCCGGGGAGAGGCCCACACACACGCAGATGTCAGGGTGAGGACGTGGTCCCGCATGGAGAAGGAGCTCCCGAGACTGTCCCGCGTAATTTCTACACCCAGCATAAGGCTCGAACTCACAACCCTGAGACCAAGAGCCTTACGCTCCACCAACTGAGCCAGCCAGGGGCCCCACTAGTTGACTTTTAAAAAACAGCTTCCCTGAGCTCAAACTCACATGCCACAAAATTCACCTGTCAAAGGTCTATAATTCAGTGGCTTCAGTGTCTATGCAGCTGTGAGCGACTGTCACCTCAGGCCGGCTTAGGATGTTCTCATCACCCCAGAAGGGACTGTGGGTTCTGCCATCGCCCCAGCCCCCGTCCCCCATCCCCAGGACCACTGCCTCTCCCGTGTGCAGAGGCCCTACTGCTGGACTTCCCGGTGGAGAGAGCGGCCAGTGGTTGCCACGGGGTGGGGGTGACAGGAGAGGCCACCACAGAACATGAGGACTCAGCTGGTGAGGACGGCCCCTACCGAAGCCGGACAGCAGCAGGTGCCGGCAACGACAGAGAAGCTGGGGCCCTCGAGCGCGGCTGGTGGGAAGGCAGGAGTGCAGCCACTGTGGGCAGTGGTCTGCAGGGCCCTCACAGGGTCGAACGTGAAAATAGCACGTGGCGCAGCAGTCCCATTGGGCACGCATACTGCCCCAAACCGAAAGCAGTCCTCAACCAGTATCCGCGTGCTAACAGCACTGCTCACGGCAGCCAAGCCCTGGGAGTGGCCCCGTGTCCACCGGCAGGTATAGGAGGAACAAAATGGTCCAGACGGACAACGGATGCTGCTCGGCCTTAAAAAGGACAGAAATTCTGACACCTGCTGTTACCTGGAAGGACCGTGAGGACACGGCGCTCAGAGAAAGAGGCCAGAACCAGCAGGACGAACACCGGAGGACCCCAAGTATCTGAGGACTCAGACTCATACAGAGTAGATGGGGTGCCTGGGGTGGGGGCAGGGGAGCAAGGGGTTAGTGAGACAGTGCTGGTTTTCCAGGGGGAGGAGTCCCGGAGGTGGCCAGACGTGGGTGAGGACGTGGTCCCGCCACACGACAGCATGAACGTGCATAGTGCCTCTTCGCTGTGCGCTTAGAAATGGTTAGGATGCTAATTTTGTTATGTGGATCTTACCGCAATAAATACAAAATTAAAAGAAACCATGAGGGAGTTTTCCAGGCATCAGTCAATGCGCCGTACTCTACACCCTTGAAACACGAGCGTCTTAACGCACAGAAGTTACGGGGCAGGAGAGTCAGTTAAAAGACGCACTCCTGACCCAGGGACTGACCCAGGCCGGTGCATGTCCCGGGCTGGACGCTGCTCGTTGGTGGGGAAACGAACAGCATGTGATGAGAGCTGGCTGCTAGGAAAAGGGAAAGCTACTTCATCAGAGTTAATTCCAGACTGATCAGTGATGTCAGTGGGAAAAACAGAACCATAAACGCAGGACAGACCTAAGACTGCAATACTTTGCAATCACACCGGAATGGGGTTAGTCCTTTCTCACATGTCCCCAAAACCAGGACCAGGAATAAAAGAGAGTGGTAACGCAGCCCCTAAACCACAGCCTGGCACCCCCGGAGCCGGTCCCGGAAGGGAGGCCTGGGGGAAGGACCCCGACAGGTGAACAAGACCCAGAGTGGGCCTCAGAAGGAGGCGGCTCCAGGCAGGGAAGGTGGGGACACAGATTCCACTCTGCCCGTGTCTGAGCGTGGGCCGCGGTGCATGGACGGGTTCCTCCTGCCTCCTGCTAGAGGTGGAGGCCGTGTGGGACCTCCTCACCTGCTACCAGCCAGGTGGGACACGCTGCAGTGCCACGCAGGGGCGCCACGGCTGTGACCTCTTCTCTCCCGTTTGTTTCTTCCAGTACATTCTACGGGGTGAGTAGTGCCTGCATTCATCACCACACCCCCAAGGAGCCCACCTGAGCTGGGGATCCGCAGGGACACGGCCAGCTGGGCTGTCAGCCCCAGTGGCGGAGGGGGGTGCTGCAGCCCAGCCTCCGGTTCCCTGTCCCTGTTACTCCCTCAGGGCCAGGCCCCAGAACCAGGAGGACCGCTCACGCTAGTCTGCTCCATAGCAGGAACGGCCCCAGATCTGCCAGGAGTGACGACCACGGCACCCCCACGCTGTACCCCTCCTGATGGCGCATGGGTCACCCCCCCACCAACACACACACGCGGCCTTGTCCAGAGACCTCAGCTCAGTCCTTCCTCGACTGGGCCCTCACCATGGTCCCAGGACCACACAGCAGCACCCGAACGATAGCTCTGTTGTTACCCTCTCACCTGGGCTCCTTCACGTGCTCACAGATGGACTTCCCGCAAAGGCAAGGGTCTCTCTTAAACCCAGGTCAGAAGAGGTCACCCCCCAACTTCAGTCTTCCTGATCCTGCAAGGCTGCATGAGGCCCAAGTGGGCCCCGAACCCCTCCCCCACCCCTGCACCAGGGCACAGGTCTGAGTCCTTTCTCACCTGGCTGCCCTGGACACTTGTGGGCACTGCCACAGGTGAGAGGAGCTGTGTGCCAGCCGCCGCCTCTAACTAGGCGGCCCCGTAGGCCTTCATCGTCCCCCTGTGCTGACAGGTCCCCTGGGCCACAGGGTCCCCAGCTCAGCACCACTGCCAGAGGACTCCTTATCTCTCAGCAGAGCAAACCAGCAGGCTCAAGGCCCCAGCTGCTGCAATGGGAAGTGGGGTGGGCGGTGTCTCCAAGTCCCAACTGCATTCGAGCCCCCACTTCTGACACAGGCATTCCCGTCTGAACGAGGTGGTGTAAGAAAGGAACGCCGAGAGGCAGCACTGAGATCATGCGTGTGTTCTGTGGGGGCACCGCTCTCCTTGGTTCCAGCCTGGGGGGAGGGGGAGCAAGTTCACCCAAGGCCACGCTCCTTCAGTTCAAGGCCTGGGGCTTGAGCAGGGCCCAGGAGGTGGCGCCCCAGGCACTTGGAAATTCACGGGGAACAGTGGAGGGGGTGTGGGGACAGTGTCTGCCCCCCCACCCTGGATGCCACCTGAGGAAGAGGGAGGAGGGAAGGCACTTTCCCAGGTCCATGCGGTCCCCACCACCCCCAGTGCCACATAGGGCCCAAGTTAAAGTTTGCCTGGGGAAGTCAAGGGATATGGGTCCCTGCAGGGGTCCTGGGAAGGGGCCCAGACACGCGGCCAGACACAGCCATGCCCATCTGGTAAGGCTCTGAACGGAAGGGGCAGACACCCTCAGACTGCTTCAGGAGTAAGGAGACAGCTCCTTCCCTTCCAGGAGGAGGGGTCTGGAGCTGGCCAGGTGACCAAAGGGGGGTGAGCAGCCCCAGCACAGCCACCACACCTGTGTAAATGACTTCCCGAGGAGCATCTACTAGAAAGTGACCCAGGCAGCCACAGCGTCTCTGAACCTGGCACTGAGCCAGCGTGGGGGTGGAAGAAAGGGGTCTCTCCCGGGGAAAATACGGGGGGGTCCCCGGGCGGCAGGTTCACGGTCTCGGTGGAGGGGGCACGCCCCGTAGGGAGAGTGTCACGACCGGCCCTAACTCCCCTGGGGTGCACAATCCCGGCCGCGGGCGGAGGTCACGGTGCGCTTTGTCTTCGAGAACCTGACCCGCCGGGCAGCCTCCGCTCAGACACGCGGCACAGCCTTCCCGGCCGCGCCCCGCCCCAGACAAAGAACTCCAACTCCCGGCAGGTGAGCGCGGAGGGCGCCGGGAACCAGGGTGGCCGAGCCCCCGCCGGGGCGCAGACAAAAGCGCGCGTCCCCCACGACGCCCGGCCCCCCCAGTGCCCTGGCCAAGGCCCGGGACCCTCTGCAGGGATGCACCACCGCCCGCCAGCCGCCACGTGGGCCGTAGCCGGAGAGACACGGGGTCTCCGAGCGCCCGAATCCCGGGAGAGACGGGGTGGGCAGAACGCCGGGGGGGCCTCTCCTGAGCCCCGCTCCTCTGGAGCAGGCGGTTGCTCTCTTGGCCCGGTCCCCGAATCCCTCCCCGGAGCCACCAGCGCGCACTCACCGCGCGGGTGCCCCGGGTCTGACGCGCTCTGCAGGCAAGCGCCGCTAGTCCTCGGGCCCCCGCCACCTCTGCCCGTCGAGGTGGCCCTTCTCCCGGCGCGCCCTGCCTAGCTGGAGCCCCGGCCAGAGAGCCGCATGCCGGCCGTGCCGGCTCGAAGCGCTCTGGGAGGCTCTCGCGGCGCGCTGGGCCCCGGCGCCGTCGGGCGCGGCAAGGGCGGGAGAAGGCGGCGGCGGCGGTGGCGGCGGGCGCACTGCTGGCGGGCGCGCAGGCGGCGGCGAGAACGCGGACGGGGCGGGGGCGGGGCGCAGGCAGGCCCGACTAATCCAGCCCCGAGGCGCGGATCTGCCCGCGCGGGGCCGCGGGCGGGTCGGAACCTGGGTGTTCCCTCTCCGCCACGAGGTGCGCGCTCGCAGCGCCCGCTATGCTGAGCGCTTTGTGGGCCCGACCCCCTCGGATTCGCAACAAGTTAGGCACGGCTCCTATGCCCAGTTTATAGAGGGAGAAACTGAGTCATCGAGCCGCGAGGAAAGATGACCCCGCTCGAATAGCTATACGATGTAAGGTCCGCCCTCCCTGGGGCTCGGTTTCACCATCTGCGAAACGGGAATGCACAGCGGGGAAGGGTCCCACCAGTTACTTGGAAGCACAAACGGCTACTGCGGGACACGCGCCGCCGGAGCCTCCTGGCTGCTCGGCGGGAGGAAGCCCAGTGTAGATCCAGGAGAACCACAGCCCTTCCCCAACGCCGACATGTGCGGACCCTGAACCAGGTGCACCGGCACCAGCGGTCCTCTCCATTCCAGAGCGCACAGATGGGGGCCTAGGTCGCCAGCGGTGCCGCCTCCCATCATGGAACGCGCTGTGGGGCAATCCACGCAGAACACACGCTCAGGGACACCAGGAGGTCAGCTCTGGTGGGGCGTCCAGGGACCCCTGGCTTGGAAGCCCAGGTCAGAACCTGCAAACACCTGCTCCAGGCTGCAAGAATCAGTGGCCGGCTCCACCCTGGGGGAGGGTGCTGCGTAGCTATCCCAAGGGACCCCTCGTTACCACCTCCAGGATCCCACCCACTGGCTAAATACACACGAATGGACACATCTGCATAGGACACAGGTTCAGAAGAAACAGCTAACAGCGCCACTCGGGGTGGGGGCCTTAAGTCCTTTTGTTCTGCTTGAATTAGTTACCAAATCTATGTATTCCCTTCTCCTGGCAGATGAACGCCATTCCCCCCAAGTCCTGCTGTCTCCTGCCACAGAGTGCCAACACTAGCGGCTGCCAGACACTAGGCTGTGCGCCCTAGAACTGAAATCGTTGGACCCTCACGCCCACATTCCTTGAGGACACCCTCCCCCCTACACTGTACTGATGAGAAGAGAGACCAGAGGCGGAGACCAGAAGTGATCCATCCTGGGCCATGCAGCTGTTTTGTGGCAGCTCGGATCTGAACCCCAGCAGTATGACTGGAGGGCTTAGCCAAGACCTGCTCTTCCTCGGAGAAGTCCTGGGAAAGTCGGGGGCTGGGGAGGAGTCCTGCCTCACAGGTGAGTGTCTGTTGGCCTCTCATCGGCCACACCACACCCGGTAGGGTTATGAGCTCATGCACACAGCCCTGGCTCCAAGGCCTCTGGCCGCAGAGGGGAAGGGGTTCACACAGCGGGGTGTCCCAACCTGCTTCTCTGGGTTCAGCAGCCAGAGAGCCCTGTACGATGTCAGGATCCCAGGAGTCTCAGAGTAGTTACCCTCCACGGCAGAGTGGAATTCGGGTTGCTAAGCAGCTGACCTTGCAATGGGCAGATAATTGCAGGGGGCAGGAGCCGTGTAAGCACAGGGTCCTCACCAGTGGAAGGAGATGGGAAGATACCACTCTGCTGGCTCCAGTAAGGGCCCGGCGCTAGGAATGTGGGCGTCTTGGGGAACCTGAAGAGGCAGGGAAGCGATTCTCCCCTGGAGCCCCAGAGGGACAGCCTGGTCCAGTGGGAAGGAGAACCGTGAGATAATCAGTCTGTGTTGTCTGCGGCTGTCAGGTTTGTGGCAGTGGTCACAGCAGCCCCAGGAACCCCCCAGGTCTGTGTCCAGGGCTGGATGAGGGGATGGAGTGCAGACCTTGGGTCCCCTGGGGCACAGCACGCTACCTCCCCCCAAATGTCAGTGCACAAATGCCCATCAGCAGGCCTGGGTCCTGCTTACGGCCTCGTGGGAGCCACCAGCATGGGAAACAGGCAAGACAAGGGCAAAAGGGGTGGGGGGAACAGCAATGGGGACGGGCAAAGTGATGGTGTGCTGCTGTGAGCGGCAGTCAGGGAAGCCCTTCCAACTGGGGCCTCTGAGCAGGACCAAGCTGAGGAAACTGGGGAAGAGCCATTCCTGGACAGCTAACAGCCAGTGCAATGGTCCTGAGGCAGGAGCAACCTGGCAGGGCCTCAAGGGAGGTTGGGTGTTTGTGTGGAGCAAGAGGAAGTGGTTCCAGATTTAGGCAGGACAGAGAGAAACTCTTTAAGACCCTCTCTGTAGGACCCACCATAAGGCTGAGGGGGGGGCGGGGAGCAATGGGCCTACCACGGAGCTGCTGGGACAAGCCAGGCAGTGTGGAGGTGGGGCCGGGCCTGCGAAGGGGCTGTTGCAATGCAGTGGCATGGGACAACAGTGGACACAGGCCCGGGGCAGGTCCCACCCTCTCGGGGGCAGGTGGATACCAAGTTGGGTACTGCTCACTAACTCAGCTCTGAACCCGCAGGGCCCCCCAGAGGTGCCTCTGACAAAGGAGAGGCCCCAGCTCGTGGCAAAGCTACACCTACTCTCCCCCAGCTGGCTGGGGGCCCTACCCCGGCACAGCCCCCAGGCCGGGGCCGAGTGCTGCTGCTGGGCCCGTCCGAGCCTGGGGGTGTGCCGTCCCAGGGAGAGCAGCCCCAGCCCAGCCTCGTCATCCGGTGTGGCCCGCCCACTGCAGCCCCGGACCCCAGGGGAAGCCCGTCTTCATGTCAGACATGGTTCTCAATGCTACCTGTAGGCACCAGCAGTCCTCGAGACACCACGTCTGGGCCAGGCACTGCGTCCCCTCCAGCTGGGGGAGCCAGGGCAGGTCGGGCAGCCATGACATGAAAAACTGAACAAGGTGCAAAATCCAGAAGGAACAGAGGGGCCGATGAGAAGGAGGAGGAGGGCAGTGGGCACAGGGGCCTCCTAGGGGCACACACGCTCCACAATGTGGGAACTGTCACCCCAGGCAGCACTGGGGGATGCCTGTCTGGGCTAAGTGGAGGCAGAGTCTGCAGAGGAGGAAGGCCTATGGGCCTTGGGGCCAGATCACCTGCTAAGCCCAAGGACAGGGCCCTGTGGGAGGACAGCAGTGTGGCTGGGGTCTCAGGGAGAGGGCCAGGTGCTGGGCCTGAGTGGCCTCCCCTCCCTCACAGCCCAGCACGGGCCCGGCCCTTGTTCTCCTGGCCTCACATGGACGGTCCCCACAGGGGTGCACTGGCAGGCTCAGCTGAGGCCGGGGCGTGGGGGCAGGGTCCAGGGAGGGTCCCTGCTAACCCGCACCCAGTGTTGAGAGGGAAGGGAAGCCAGCAGGACCCCCAAACCCAACTCATGTGCTGACAGAGGGCCCAACAGGCTGCGCGGCCTCCTCGCCGACCAGGAAATGCAGATTTAGAGTAAAGCAGCTAAGAGAAGTTCACATACTGCCAAAGCCATGGATTTCACAGAATCAAGAAAACCCTGCAGTGAGCCTGGGAGGGAGGGTCCGACGGCACCGGGGGAGCGCTCCAGGAGGCCCAGCTGAACTAGAGGGTGCTGAAGGCCGCAGGCCCCAGGGCAAGAGGCCCCGGGCCGTCTGCGGTCCTCAATGCCGTGGCCGTGGCAGTCGTGTGGCTCATGCCGTCCAGGAGGTGGCCGCCAACGCACTGGCTGAGTGGTGGCCCCAGAAGATACGTCTCCCCACCCGGAACCTCACGATGCGACCATATTGGGATTCGGGTCTCTGCAGCAGTGACAAAGATAAGGATCTCGGATCCCCTGGGTGGTGACTCCTGATTTCTGGTCTCAGGGTCCTGAGATCAAGCCCTGCCTCCAGCTCTGCTGGGTGTTCAGCCTGTCTGGGATTCTCCCTCCCTCTCCCTCCCTCTCTCAAGGGTCTTGAAATGAAATCCCCTCGATCAGGGTGGCCCCAAATCCAAGGACTCTGTTCCTCAGGAGGGGTCACAGATGGAGAAGCTGTGAGACGATGGAGGCAGAGACGGGAGGAAGGCAGCCACCAGCCAGGGACACCTGGACGAGGTAGACCAGACAGGAAGGACCCTCCCCTTGGGGCTCAAGGGAAAGTGTGCCCTGCCCACACCTTGATTCTGGACTTCGGGCCCCAGGACCACGGGAGAATCCGTTCTTGTGTGCAAAGCGGCCTGCCCGGTGCCACAGTCCAGGGAGGCCCCCGTCCCCGGGGCTGAGGGGTCCACAGCTGACATCTGAAGCAGAAGCCATGGGCCCCTGGGCTGAGGACAGCGCTGAGGGGTGCCCGTGACTGTGCACGTGTACATGTGATGGCATTGTGGGGTGTGAACACCCGCATGTGTGGGGCGGGAAGGCATGTCCCCCTGAAGCTCACGCGGTGCCCCACGCCCTAATGGAGGTGGCAGGCAGGCCTGGCTCATCAGCCCTTCCCCTCTGCGGGTGCAGTGGGGCTGGGTGGGACAGTTCCCCCCAGGTCCTATTGCGCGGACCCCCAAGGGGTAGAGAGGCCTGTGGTGGGGCCTGTGGGTGTGGAGGCTCTGGCATGGAGTCTCGGGGGAGCAGGGAGAGGCTTGGCACCTGGGGATCAGGGTGGGGTGTCTGGGCCCTGCGTGGACCCCTGCCCCACCCACCCCGCTTGTCTTCTGGCTCTCACTGCCTCTGCTTGCTCATGCATGCTCAGCCTATGCCTGGCCTGAAAGACCCTGGGGTTCCCGCCCCGCCCCCACCTGCCCTGTGACCCGTCTGGGCACAGAGGGGGGCAGCCCACCAGACAGCCCCTCTGGAAGCCCCATGCCCCATTCAGGCCTGGTACAACCTCCGGGGGTGGGCATGGAGGCTGCCCCAGACCCACATCCCCACGTCCTGCTCAGCTAGTTCTGCAGCAGCCAGAGGTTGGGGGGCAGGAGGGACAGACAGCCCCCACATCTCCTGGGGTGGCACTGAGCTGGAAAGGGGCACGCAGACCGAGTGGCCCCAGCACCTGCTTTCTGCTGAACACAGCAGTCCCCACCTCTGACTTCCTGTCCCTGGGGAGCGTCTGCATCAGCCCCTGGCAGCTGCCGCTGGGGCTCGGTGTGCACCCGGCAGGCAAGGCGGTGGGGGGGCAGGCGGGCCCGGCTCAGCGGGGCCCCGGGCACCCTGTGGCTGCGGGACCTCTGCACAGGGGAAACACACCGTCCCGGCAGCCTGCTGTCCCCAGGCTCGTTGTTGCACTCAGGCCCCGGTGAGGCGAGTGTTGGTCACCTACAGCCCGGAGCACCCTGGCCTCCCTCACCTCCCCCGTCTGACCTGCTTCTTCTGGGTCCCTGGTCCTGGCAAGCACTGTCCTGAGTGTGCTGTGGCCTGCGGCCTGGGCGCTAGCCCCCTGCTAAGGCAGGGGACAACAGTCTCCACGACATCCATGCCCTAACCCTCAGAACCCGAGAACACGTCTGTCACCCTAAGGGGCCCAGGGACTTACACAGCAACGGAGCTCGAGAGGAGGCAGGGAGTGTGCAGGGCCCCGGGGCCAACGCAACATAGGAGTACTTACAAGAGGGAGGGGGTGGGTCAGGGTCAGAGACGCTGTGAGAGGGCCCAGAGCCCCGGAGGCTGCCAAGGTCAGTGACTGTGTTCTCCTGGGAACATCCCGAAGGAAGCAGCGAGGCTGACACCTTGATGTGGCCCCGTGACACCCATTTCGCACTTGTGACCTCCAGAATTATAAAACTTGAGCTGTTTAAAGCCACCTCGAGTTAGTGACAATTCATCACAGCAGGTGCTTATCACAGCCCCACCCCTGCACCTGGGGCCCAGGCGGCACGGCACCCCTCCGCTGGGATGCCACAGCCTGAACCTCCCTGGGGCCTCCTGACGGGCCTACTGCTGGGCACCTTGCTCGGAACACGCTGCGCGACGGAGACCACTCTGGAGGGACATCTAGGGCCGGGTCCTCACTGGAACCCATCGGCCGCACCGAGCACCTGTCTGGGCCATTGGTGTGTGACGAGCGTGGGGCCCGGCCTCGGACAGACCCATGGGGAGGCACACTCGGGCCAAAGCGCACGGCTCAGAGGGCCGCCTGGCTGCACTGACCCCACACGCCCACTGGGCTCTCTGAGCAACTGCTCCTGAACCGTCATCCCCGTAGCATCTGACCTGCGGAGACAGGACGTAGGGTGAGCGGACAGGAGAGCCTCCCACAGACTTCTGGGCAGGTATTCCCATGACTGGGTCGAGGAGCAACCCGTGGGGGAAGCCAGCCCACTGAGAGCCAGCAGGACTTCCTGCAGGGGTGCAGAGCCGGGCCGGGGGAGCAAGGCCCCGGCCGCCCAGGACACACAGTGGGCGTTGCCCTGCCACCAGCGCTCTTTGACCCGTATTCCACATGGTCCGGCAACTGAAGCGTTACCGGCTGCAGGGCCACGAGTTCGCTCTGCTGCGCCCTCTCCTCCCAGGTCACAGGGATCTAGGAGGTGGACCGCATGAGCTCCGTGCTGGGCGCACGTCCTCACGGGGCATCTGACAGACTGGCCGGCCAGACAGACATCCCTGGAGGGTGCCGGCGGCCACAGGCGGCGAGGAGAAGCACTGGCCAACCGGCCACCTGGCTGGGCCACTGGGGCAGACGGCAGCCAGCCCAGGCCCAGGAGGCTGCCTAATGAGCCCCACACAATTTCTCACCTCATATTTTTCCAATAAAAAAGCAGTTAGACAGCAACCGCAGCCTTGCGGAGGGGCCATCTGGCTGCCTGGCTCCTGCGCCTTCTGGCAGCGCAGGCTGGCTTCCCCGCCAGCAGCCAGCGCCCTGAGCAGGGCCGGGGAGGTGGGGTGGACCGGGCCAGGTTGGGGGGGCCTGCAGAGCCAGCAATGGGGCGCTCACGGGATGGGGGGGGTGGCGGGCTGCTACAGGGCAGACACAGGCTCTGCTGGTGTCCGTGCTTCCCGGTCTCGGATGGGCACTGTGCCCAGCGTGTCTGCGCCTAGAGCTAGGGGCAGAGCCGGGGCTAGTGAGGGAGGGGCGGGTGGGCTGGCCGGAGCAGGGCGAGCAGTGTCAAAGGGGCGGCAGCAGCCCCTACCAGCTGCACGTGCATCTCCCCTTGGACCTGGCAGGTCTGGGAGCAGCACACTGGCTGGAGGAGAGGGAGCCTGGGTCTTCCTGCTGCCCCCGTCTGGGAGGGGACCTCTCTGCCACACTGTCCCTAGCGCCCAGACCCAGAGCAGCCCCACAGTCTCTGGCCTGCCACGCAGCCAGGAATGGGACAAGGGGAGCTCCGTCCAACTCTGTGTAGCACACAAGTGCCCCAGGGCTGAGCGAGGGTCTGGGAGGCACCCTGTGGCCAGGCCCCAGGTGAGGGCAGGCTGTGGAGGGGATGCCTCTTTCTCTCATTCCTATGTTCTTACGGCTCTATAAAATCAGGGCTTAGCCATGCCGCAAATACTGTGGAGATACATGGCCTTCCTCGCTTGACTGGCTCCTTCCAGAAGGGGTGAACGACCTCACCCAGCTGGGCCCCTGGAGAAAAGTGGTGGGGGGCTGCAGACGGCAGAGGCTCCTGGGAGGGGATGTGCCCCGTGGCAGGTCAGTTGGACTGGGGTGGGGGAGGACAGGAGGGGTGGCAGCTCCGGGTGGGCACGCCCCACACTCTTTTGAGCTGCACCTGCTTCTTGATGGGCTGGGAGGAAGTCACCCATCACCCTGGAACCCAGCCGGGCTAAAAGGAGGCAGAAGGAACTCCAGTCTCTCCTGCTGTCCAACTTTACACAGTGTGTAATTAGTGTCCCCAGGCAGCCTGGAGGGACAGGGACCTCTTGGGATTGTGGTAGCCCACTGCACTTGCAACGGACCTGAGCTTCCTGCTATGATTTACATAATGTGGCCCCTCTTAACTATGCTCTCTCCCTCCCTCTCTCACTCGGCTCTGGTCTCCACTGGACATTTTGCACCAACATTCTCCCTGGCTTACCACGCAGGTGATCAATCATTCTGCATGATCAGTGGAGTGGACAGGTGAGATGCAGCTGAGGTGGCTGGTGCTAAGCTGCCTTCATGGGCTAAGGAGGTGAGGAAGGAAGCCATATACCAAGGATGGCCAAGCAGAAAGATAGGAGCCTGATGGCCACGGACAGACCATGCCAGCCTGAAGGGCCCACACCTGGCCTTCTAGGTGACAAATGCAAACCCCTCTACTTGGCCAGTTCATTCCAGTTTCCACAACAGCAGGCAAATGCAGGTCCTAACCAGCGTGGGGCCATGAGGGAGAGAGTTAGCATCGTACCCTGGAAGCCAGGACCAAGGGCTGGGAGTTGACTGTGCAGGCAGTATGGGTCTCTGCATTGGACGGGGGCAGATCTGTGAGCAGATGAGCTGACAGGCTGTGTGTGCCCCGATGAGAGGCACTGAGGGCAAGGGGAGGGTGAGTGGGGGGAGCACCTACAGCA
This sequence comes from Spilogale gracilis, assembly GCA_004023965.1. NCBI lineage: Eukaryota > Metazoa > Chordata > Mammalia > Carnivora > Mephitidae > Spilogale > Spilogale gracilis. Next base: position 27,312 of record PITA01020345.1, read on the forward strand.
CCCAGACCCACGGCCCAGCCTGGTGAGGCAGCGTGACCCGTGCTGACCAGGCACGACTCGTCCGTGGTGGCTGCCCAATCATCCCGCAGGGAGCCCTTGCCCCAGGCAGCCTCTCCCACAGTCGCACCACTCTGGGGCTCAGCCCGAGCGCCCGCCTGCCCAGCCAGTGCTGCCCAGGGACACACCCCAGTGTTGCATAAGACCCAAGGACGCCTGGGAGAGGCAAGCCTGGGTGACCAGGGAGGAGGCCTGTGCCCTCTTCCTGGCTCTCCAGCCCAGGGGCATGCTGAAGCACGGCCCGGCTCTATTCATCCACAAACAGCAGCTGCCGCTGGCTAACTCACTCCATGTCAACTGACTCCAAGACCGTGGCCCAGGAGAGATGTGTCTCCATCTCCCACAGAACAGAGGGGGACACTGGGGCATGGAGGCCGTCCTGCTCTCTCCTCTGGCCCGGGGCTGTCCTGCCCGGGGCTGGGCCACTCCATCACCCGTGCACACTGCTCCCAGGGGCCAAGGCCCAGCACACAGGTGTGAAGAAGGCTGACTCTGGCCCCAGCCTTCCTTCCCAGGACTCACAGCCACGAGCCCCAGCGGCAGCCTGGAGGGGGCATCCGGGCCAAGTGGCTGCCCCTGGCACAGCAGAGAAGTGAGCCCTAACAGAGACCCAGCCACACCCTCTGGGCAGGAAGCTCTGGGACTCAGACTCTGGCCCTCCTGGCTCTCCATGGCAGAGGTTTCTCCCTTGGGCCGCGCACAGAATTCACAGAAAAACAAGAATCATGAGTTCCAGACCCCATGCTGCACCCATCCAAAGTGAGCGCCTCCCGACCACACCTGCTCCCCCTTGTCCCTCGACCAGGCTGGGTGGGGCCGGTCCCCAGGCCGTTGCTCAAGACCAGCCTGCTCGGTGTGAGCGCAGCGGAGACCACGGCGACAGCCCCTGCTAGCCTCTGGTGACGGCAGCCCAGAGCACTGATGGTCTCGTCGGAAGTGACCTCTTGTGCCCGGGGCAGTCTGAGCTGCCCTTTCCCGGCCCCCGGTCCCCATGGCCCAGAGTCCCACTCTTGTAGCAGGGGTGGGCTCAGAGGCAGAGGGAGAAACAGGCCGGGGACAGCAGTGACCGAGAGTCCAGGCTGCACGGGCCCCCAGTGGCCCCTGGACGGCTGGGGTCAACCCTCCGGCTGCCAGAGAGAAGGGAGCAGCGGATCCAAGTGTGGTGCGACCCGGTGGCCGAGTCAGGACTCTGACCCCCAGAGGGAACCAGGTGGGAGCAGCTTGGTTCCTCTTGTGGAAGGCAGGCAGGGGCCCTGCGGAGAGGGGCAGCCAGCCGTCTCCGGGCCCCAGCAACCCCTCCTCTGAAGCCCCCTCACAGAACCCTTGGCTTCAGAGAGCGCGTCCCACAAGGTGGTTGTAGATAAAGGTGGAGCTGGAGGCCAGATGTCAGCTCAGCACGTCCCCGAGGCCCTGAGTGACCGCTCTGCAGAGGGGCCGTGGGGGGCGCGCTGCTAGCGGAGCTCCTCTGCACCAGGATGCGGCGGCCACCTTCCCCATATGGTCCAGATCCCGGTAGGGACCCCATGCAGGATTTCTGGGCTGGCTCAGGCCCCACGCATGTGCACTGCTCCTCCCCCTGCCACGATGACCCCCGCCCTTCCTGTTCCCCGGCCCCAGGCTCTGAGGCTGGTCGCCCAGACCCCCCACCAGGCAGCTTACCAGCCCTTTCCACGCTTGCTCACGTACATCTGCCAAGGGGGGCTGGCCGTGCAGTGCACAGACCTCCCCGAGGGGCTGCGCTCCATTTCCCAAACCGGCCTAGCAGCCAGTGTGCGGCGGACCCCACGGGGACACGCTGTTCCCTGGCCTAGACGCTGGTCCTCCTCACCCACTCCGCCCCTGCACTCCGCGCCATCCCCGGCATTCTCCTCAGCAGCTGGGGGACTGTGGGGCCGGCTCCTTGCCCTGCATCTTGGGGTTCCAGTTCTGCGCCCCCAGGGCCTCAGGACAGGCAGAGAGTGAGTGCCAGCCCTGGACCGCCGACTCGCTCCTGCCGCATCTCGGGTCTTCGCCCCGGCCGCATCCCTCCACAGCGCTCAGCACACAGTAGGGTCCCCACAGACGGCCACTGGGCTGAGAGCTCGGGGCAGCCTCCTCCCTACTCTGCACGGGACACAGAGGGCCGGCAGATGACCAGGACCAGGGGCCCCAAGGAGGCCTGTGCTGTGGTTTGTCCTGAGCTAGCACTGGAAGTGCAGAAATCCTAAGAGAATGGGAACTCACTACTCCTGAAAAGGAGGGTCATTCGGTGCTAAGGCTGAGCTGCTATTAGCGGAAGTCTGTTTTCTGCTGATGTTTCCGGCCCCCAGCCTGGAAAGCAGGGGGAGGGCACTCACCCAGAACACAGTGCCCCCAACCGCCAGACGGGGCCTGGGCATGTGGGGAGGCCCCCTGTCCTGCACCCCCTGGGCAGAGGTCTCGGGAGGAGGTGTGGGGGGCTTACCTTGTCGTCCCCTTCGCTCTCGCTGTCACACTGCAGGGGGTGGGGAGAGACAGGACAGAGGAGAGTCAGCAGCTGGTAGCAGGGCAGGGGTGGTGAGAGGGGCCCCGTAGGGTGAGAGGGCCTTGGGGGGCCTGGGAGGGATGTGGAGGGAGTGCCAGCAAGGCCTCGGGGAAGGGCTCCGAGGGTTGGGCCAGGCAGAGGTGGGGAGCTGGCCCTCCTGGGCAGTGGGCACAAATGGGGGTGCCCTCTGGGCAGGGACACCGAAGCCCAGCCCCAGCAGCTCCAGCTCTACTGAAGGGGCGGGGGTGGGTGTCAGATCCCTCCCCGCCCGCAGGGAGGCCCACCACGGGCACCCGTGCCTCGCGGCACCCCTGTGGCCTGGCTAGAACCCATGCGCTGTGTTAGCTCAGCTGCTTAAAGAAAGCTTGGTGATCGTGCAAACAAATCTTTGTTCTCCACTTTCAGCAGGCAGAGCTTTAAAAAGAAAGACTGCTCTTCTAGGAACCACGGCAATTTTCCCCCTAAAAGAACATAAAGAAAAGCAATCCCTTCCTAGCAACGGCAATTACAACATGTCGTGTCAAATGAATTCTACCGCTGAAAATAAATCTCCCTGGCCACACATGAGGGCACTGGTCCCCGTCAGCCATGCGCCTTACTGTCTGTGTGCTGTCCTCCAGCTGGCCGGCGCAGGGAGGGGGTGTGTGCGCTTGCACCCCAGGGTTAGGGCTGGCAGTGGCTGTTATACCGACGGGCCCTGCTCCACCAGCCACCCCTGCAGCTGGCAGTGGCCCGGGGGATGGGCACGTTGGGGGCGTGTCCTTGCATCCACCATGTCCCTACTGCACAAGGACCAGAGGCCAGGCAGTCCCTCATGAGCAGGTGGGGGGGGCAGGGAGAGGGTGAAGTGGCTGGAATGCAGGAGGAGGCGTACCCCAAGTCGAGGAGGGGAGTGTGAGAGACGGGGCTGGAGAAGTGAGGGGCTGAACACGCCAGAACACAGGGAACATCGTGGGCCTGTCCTGCGGAGCGGGGACTGACCTCTGTCCCGGGAGCGCTGCCTTGCCGGGGCGCTGGGCCAGCAGAGAAGGGGTGGGGGCCAGGAGGCCCTGTGACCGCAGCTGGCTCAGAACAGTCAAGCTGCTGGTGGGGCTGCCCGACGCCCCCTGCTGGGCCTCTTCCCGCTTGATTGTCAGAAACCACAGTCCCATCAAGCCTGGGGGGGGGGGCGGGACCGGGCAGCACCCCCAGGCCAGCTGCTTCACACCTCTGCCGCAGCTTTAATGACCTGACAACCAAGGAGGGGTTAGGGTGCTTCCCAGCGAGCACATGGCCCTGTAATTAACCGAACAGCACACCCTTGTCAGCCAGCACAGGCCTCGTAAATGAATTCATGTTATTAAGTCCTACTGAATTAATGTTTAACTGCAATAGAGTCGGAACTGAATGAGGCAATTAATCAGGGCAAGGAGGGAAAAAGAGCCCCGTCTGTCTTTGCAGGAGTTGCTCCAGAGAGGTGACCTTCACGGGGCTGAGCAGGGCTGGGTGGCCCTGGTGTGTGTGGGGGGCGGTCCAAGGAGGGCGTCTGTGGAGCAGAGGACGGACGCTAGGCCCCAAGCAGACGTGCCCGCTACAGTGGGGAGGCCAGACCGTGGACAGTGGAGCGCACGTCCACGGAGATACCAGGCTGTCCCCCACACCATGCAGCCCTGGGCCAGCCCCTTGACCTCCTCATGCCTCAGTTTATGCTTCTGTAACACGGACAACAGCCCGGCCACAGGTCGTTGTGCAGCTTCAGTGAGTGCGAAGCACCAAGACGGTGGCGGGTACGTACTTGGCATGGTAGGCAGCACTTCTTCACCATCGCTGCTGCCATCATCATCCTCACCACCATCTCCATCATCTCCACAATCACCACCATCATCCTCATCACACCGATATCACCATCTTTATCATCATCATCGCCATCACCACTACTACCACCACCACCACCACCACCACCACCACCACATCATCACCACCACCATCATCACCACCACCACATCATCACTACCTCTGCCTCAGCCTCTTCCCTCCTTATATCACCTGAGGAACTCTTAGAGGCATCTAGCTCCACCCCCAGAGTCCAGACACAGACACCTCTCACTGACAGGGCGCTGTTCCCCCAGGAATGCCTGCACAGGAGGTCTAGGGAATTGGGCCTCCATCCCTGGGCCTCTTCCAGAAATCTGGGCAGCCACTTGCTTGGGTGGGGGCTGCCTGTCACCCTCCAGAGTTGGGAGACACAAATCAACACGGTCACTGAGCAGCAACAGAAACGTACCTTTTCCTTCTCTCAGTGTGAACATTAATTACTGCTTCGCAGTGGTGCTTCGTGGAGGTTGCCTATCCCCCACTTCTCGAACAAAGGCATGAAAAATTCATGGGCAGGGAGACCTTGATGCTGAGCTCACTTCTCCCATCAGGGAGGTGGAGTGGGGAGTGGGGAGGAGAGTGACAGGGAGCAGGGACAGGGTCCGTCAGAGAGTCAGAGAGACAGAGAAGGCTGGACGCTACCCTGGGCCCTGCCATAGAGAACGATGCAGAAAGCCACCCCAGCTCTGCTTCTGCCTCCCCCCAGCTTCGCACTCAGGTGAGCCCTGGATCGAGCGGTGGAGGGCTGGCGCACGGCCTGTGTCCTGGTCCTGGCCCAGAGTTCTGCTCTCGCCACAGTGCACAGTCTGGGATGCTGCCTACAGAGGACTTGACTTCTCCCGAGCTTGAGACTCACTCTTGAAGAGCACTGCTGCCTGAAGAGGCCTGAGCGGCTGTACACCCAAGAAATCAGCAAGGTCCATGGTCCATGTGGGGTGGAAGGCTATGGAACATTCTATGCAGCCCACTTGAGCATGGAGGCAGAAAGGTCCGAGCTGCTGGACGGTTGGTGCTGAGGCCACACTCTGGCCTGTGTGCCCTGGGGAGAGCCAGGGAGTTTCCCAAGGCACCTCCGTGGAGGTGGGCTGTTTTTGCTGGGCCTGTTCTCACAGCTCAGGCCTGCATGTGCGGGCCCGCTGCATGTTCTGAGGCCCATCAAGGTGTGCTCCGAGGCCTGTCTCATGGGAGTGCCTGGGCGCCCTGCACAATGGGTGCTCTACCCCTGGCCGTCCTGCCAAGTGTCCCAATGTGTGCGTGGCATGTGTGCACCTACGTGACCTGACACAGGGTCACTTGTCCTTATGCATGTGGCCCAGGAACCCTGGCCACGCTCACAGTCCCCCTGCCCCTTGTGGGTCCTATCGGCTTTAGCTTCTCATCGGTGCTGCCTTGGAAGAACTTCACAGAGGACAGCCGCTGCCCCGCCGCCCGCGGGGGTCCCTCCACACAGAGGAGCCCACGGCGCTCACCTTCCACCCTGCTGCAAATGCTCCCCGGGGAGGGACAACATGTGCCCCATTCAGCAATTTGGCTATGAAGGGAGCAGTGAATAGACTGCAGGAGGCCCTGGGCTGGAAGCACCTCCCATCACCCACCGTCTGGAGTCAGTTTGAAAAGGTTATTTTTCACCCTTGTCAGCACACCCTGGCCACAGACGCTGGGCAGTGACGCGAGACCTCACGGGCAGGGGTGCCAGGAGCGGGGTAGGGGCTTCAGTCTGGTCTGTGCCTGGGGCGGCCCTGGGGTCAGCTGGCTGTGTCTGAAGCCCTGGGCCAGGGCTGCAAGGGGCAGGGAGCCGTGCCCGCCAGCGCTCCCCTGGGTGCTAGGCCACTTCACAGACAAGAACGTGGGGGCCCAGGCAGTGAAGGGATTTGCTGGCTGTGACAGCAGGCACCGAGCTCTAGAACCTGCGGTCTGGCTGGGCCTGATGGCAACCCTGGCGCCGTAGGGTAGGCAGGAGACGGGAGGCCCACACTCCACTGGGGGGAGGCCTGGGACCCTCTGGGGGGTGGGGCTCATGGTACATTTGCTCACTGGGGCCGCTTCTAAAAACTCAGGCCCCACCACAGACCCACCTCCTTATGGATGGGGAAACTGAGGCAGGGTAGTTGGGAGCCCACCCAGGTGAATGGGTGCATGGGGTCTGAAACCGACAGTCTCCACCTGGCCCTTCTGATCAGGACCCCATGCCAGGGATTCCCTCAGGGCAGCTGGGACAGGGCTGGGGTTCCAGGATCACCTTGCAAAGGGCCCCAGGCCACACCGGCCCAGAAAGTGACAGGGAGCCTGATTAATTATGCACGAGAGTTGGATGGGGACCCTGGAAGTCCCATACTTGTTTACTCAGCTAATTCACTTTTTATGAGTGTTTGGCTTTAAAGCAAAACAAAGCACTAATTACCCAATTAATGAGCAATTAACTTACTGCAGCCTAATAGCCCAAGCGTGCTGGTCTCCACGGGCTGATGGCGGCTGAGACCCACTTAACAGGTCACAGCTGGGACCAAGCAAGCGCACCTGGGAGGAAGGGGGCAGAGCCGTCACCTGCCACAGGCGGGGCAGCGAGGACACCAGCATGTGTCCCTCCAGAGCAGCCCAGAGAAGCCTTACCACTCACCTGCCCAGCCCCACCGCCCCTCACGCTGCCCCTCCCAAGTGTCTGCATCTTGGGTCCCATGGGGCACTCGGGGTGGCCGCCCACCTGGAGACCTCCTCGTGGGCAGTGGTGGCCAGCGGTCGGGAGCTCTGAGAGAGCCCCACAGAGGCCACCTTCCAGAGACAAGGATGGTCCTGCAGTGGGCTTTTTGGGGCCCTGAGAGACGAGTGGGTTGGCATCCTTGCCTCCAGCTCCCAGACCTCCTCCTGCATTTTGAGACTTGGCTGAGAGCAGTCTTGGAGGGAAGCCCGTGGAGACACCGCATGGGGCCCAGTAGTCCTGAGCCCCAAGTCTGAGCTGGGGCTGGAAACACTGCAACTTCTGAGTGGCCAGGAGCACAGAGTGTTGGGCAGATCTAGTGACTGACGGTCGGGGGGAAGCCAGCCAGAAAGGAACCAGTCCTCTAACTCTCCAACTCTCAAGACGACTGGAAAAGCACTGTGATCCTTCCACTGCTTAAGCCCACGGGACTGGCCTTACTGCCCCTGGACAGAATGTATGGACGGATGGATGGAAGACTGAGCATAGGCACACAGTACTCAGATGGAGCTGGAAGGGAATGAATGCATGGACGGACTGACAGACGGACGGACGGACGGACGGAAGACTGAGCATAGGCACACAGTACTCAGACGGAGCTGGAAGGGAATGAATGCATGGACGGACTGACAGACGGACGGACGGACGGAAGACTGAGCATGGGGCACACAGTACTCAGACGGAGCTGGCAGGGAATGAACGCGTGGACGGACGGACGGATGGATGGAAGACTGAG